>PVIJ01006654.1:0-76027 GCA_004024925.1 Scalopus aquaticus
AAAAACACTAATCCGAAAGGATACATGCACCCGTATGTTCATTGCGGCACTGTTCACAATAGCAAAGATATGGAAGCAACCCAGATGTCCAAAAATAGATGATTGGATCAAGAAGATGTGGTACATATACACAATGGAATACTATTCATCATGGAAAGAAGATAAACACATGCAATTTGCAGCGACATGGATGGAATTATAGGGGATCATACTCAGTGAAATAAGCCAGAAAGAAAGAGAAAAATATTGAATGGTTTCACTTATAACAGGACTATAAGGAAACCAAATAGGAGAGAGACAATCAGTGGGGGGGAGAGGGGGGAGGCGGATGGAGGGAAGGAAAAGCACACAAAATGGAATAGAAAAGAACACAAGGGACCATGGAGATGGATCACGGGTGAATTGGTGGTGGGCTGCCCAAGGGGAATACAAAATGTAAAAAATATAAATAACAATAAAAAAAAAGAACTTTGACCTAAAGCTGGCAAACATAGAATCATGATAACAGTCCCAGACTTAAATCTCAGGTCAGGCAATCCCAATCTCCATCTTCCTCATCTCCCTCTCTATTTATTTCCCTTCCTTTCCTCACACTGTTCCCCATCTTTTTTTTTTCTTTCTTTTAAAAATAAATTATTTCTATGGAAGAAATCTTGTTACCCACTGAATATTCTTGAGAAAATATGCCAGCAGCCTAATTTATCAAGTACCTACTGTGATATATTTGTTAAAATTAATGTGCTCCTTAGTATTCTTAGAGTGTTAAATCTTTGGAAATATGCTCTAATATTAATAAAAAATGTGTATCATTATCATGCTGTCATGCAAATTGAAAAGTTCAATATTAATAAAAGAAACACTATAAAACTAACAAGATTTTTATTAAATCAAAATTATTTTGTTATAAATAGTACTGAATTTGGGAATCTATTATATAAACATGCAATTTGATTTCCTAGAGTGTCATACTATGATAACATCCGTATGGAGAAAACTGAAATTTATTTGCAAGTTAACATTGTTAACTTACTAGATTTGGCTAAGACCTTCAAGAAGCATGGATGATCATTAAATTGACCTCTAAGAAAAGTTCTCTGATGTGAATGACTTGGTTTATTCTCTCTGAGTAATGTGCTCAGATGAAGGTAAAGACAAAGATAATCACTAAAAGCGATACTGTGGCTCTATCCTTTACCCTACATTGTTCATGATTAACTTAATATAAAGAAACCTTATATGCCATCCATAGTTCCCCTTTACAGTGGGGTTATTCAGAAACATCAAGATAAGGACTTGATCCTGGCCAAAAACTTTTTTTCTGGAAGTCTATGGGTTTACAAATCCAATATGTGTTTTTTTTTTTTTTTTAAGTCTATTTCTGAGCATGTAAATGGAATAAATACGGTCAATAGTACATTAACATTGAGTACCCTGAAAAATGCAGTAAGATCCATTATTGGTTAAAAGACAAAGCTCTTTCTTTGATCAAAGAATGAAGTTGAAACAATAATGAATCACAGATGCAATGACAGAAATCAGAACTATTCATAGAAACTTGCATTGAGAGGGCAGAAGTGAGAGTGTCCATCATATACACTATTATCAGCATAATAATTAAAATAAATGTCATCAAATAGTTTATTTACCTGGTTATAGATATGATTACAAACACAGATTGAAAAATTTACTTGACATTGAATAGTTGTTTCACCTTTATGTTAAGTCCCCCTTGATCCTATTTCTAATAACCCTTGTAAGTGTCTTTCCTTAGTATATAGTTGCTTCATAAATGGTTTTCAATCTCTTTAGGGAAATAACTAATGCTTACTGTTGCTGCACATTTAGAAGATCTTCCCCAAGAGGGCACATTCTCTCCCTTTTAAATTCTTACATTTTGTTTCCTTTCTGTTTAAGAGAGCAGACTTAGCATCATTTAATGGATATAACTTGCTATTCAGAATATGAAGTCAAGGATCACCTACGTCAGCATCTGAAAGATTTAGTATATCATTTAAATATATTGAATCAGGGCCTCCCTGGTGGCGCAGAGGTTGAGTGCTGCGCTGTGGAGCTGTCAGCTGTGCACGATTCGAGTTTGACGCCCAGCAAGGGAGAATCCCACATGGTGTGGCAGACCTCTCCTGCCTCGCCTGCTGCTCCCCTCAGCAGTGTATTTCTGATCTGCCTGTTCTGCTCCCCACTCTGTCTCTGGTGAACCCTCTTGCCGCCCCATGCCTCTGGCCTGTATCCCAGCTTATATGTATAAATAAATAAATCTTTAAAAAAATAAATATAATAAATATATTGAATCAGAGATCTGTATTATATCAATGTCCTTAGGTGTTTCTTAAGTAGATTGAAGTTTATTCACTAAATTGACACAGATATATTGGCCATTCAATTACGATCTAATCTCTTAAATTCTATCATTTTTTTATTTCTAAACCAAAGTATTTATTCCAGAATTAGAAATTTGAAAATATTTTGTGCCCTGAAATATTCATAAATCACAAGTTACTTAATTAAGAACTGAACATATAACTTTAACTCTATCCCATTAATGATTAGAAATCGTCATGGTGGAGTTTTAGTTTGTGGATCATGTACTTGTTATCTCACATATATGAATGTTTTATTTAACATTTCACAGAAATCTGTGACTTTTTTTTCATTATGTTTATTGAGGCAGTATTGAGTTACAACACTGGACATATTTTAGGGGGCAACTTCTTACTCCTAAAATGCATCTTGCCACACCATATCTACTAACAGAATACAAATAATACTCCACAATAGTTCACAGTTCTTTGGAACCACTCTCCTCTTTCATCCTACCTCACCTTCTCCTCTGGTAGTCTCAGTTCTGCAGTTAGATTTTAAAGGTTTATTTTATTTATTTATTTTTAAATATTTATTTATGCATGCATGCAAACTGGGGTATGGGCCAGAGGTGTGGGGTGGTGAGAGGGTTCACCAGAGATGGAGTGGGCAGCAGAACAGACAGATCAACTGAATTACAGTGCTGAGGGGACCAGCAGGTGAGACAGGAGAGGTCTGCTGCACCATGTGGGAAGCTCCCTGGCCCGGGATCGAACTCATGCTGCAGTGGCTCTGGATAGCTTCATAGCACTGTGCTTAACCTGTTGCACCACTAGGGAGGCCCTTACAGGTTTATTTTTGTCTGTTCCTTTACTTTGTGTGTTTTTTGCTAGTTTGTTTTGTTTAATATTCCACATAGGAATGAAATCACCTTGAATTTCTCCTTCTTGTTCTCATTTTACTTAGCATGATTCCCTCCAGTTCCATCCAGGTTATCAAAAATGGCAACATTTGGGGCGTCCCTGGTGCCAACAGCTCCTAAGGAGTTCCATGCCCTACTGGGGAGATTCCCACATGGCACAGCAGACCTCTCCTGCCTCACCCACTGCTCCCCTCATCAGTGCATTTCTGTCCATCTGCCTGTTCTGCTCCCCTGGTTAGCCCTCTCTCCACCCTATGCCTCTGGTCTGCACCCCAGCTTGTATGCATAAATAAATAAATCTTTTAAAAAATGGCAACATTTCATCTTTTTTCTATACTGAGAAATATTCCATTGTGTACATATGCCAATTCTTCTTTAGGCACTTATCGGTCATTAGGCTCTGAATTTGTTTTCATAACTTGGCTATTGTAAGTAGTGCTGCAAGGAATATCAGAGAACTCCATTTGGAATTTTTGTATTATTTGGATAGATACTCAGGGAACAGATTGCTGGATTATATGATAGCTATATTTTTAATATTTTAAGAAGCCTCCATGCAATTGTCCCTAGAAGCTCAATCAGTCTTCATTCCCACAAACATTTTATGAGTGTAGTTTTTCAACACCTTTACAATAACTGTTGCTTCTTGTCTTTTTGATTAGGGCCATTTTTCTCAGTTTGAAATATCTCATTTTGATTGATTAGCATACAAATCATTACTTTCTGATGCTCAAATTCTTATTTGTTCTACATTGTACCAATTTTACTCATAAAAGGATCTATTAATACAAAATCATATGATCATTAATAGAGAGATATACTTACTGTTCTTTCTCTAAGAATAATTAAAAGCTTTATTTTCTCAGAAATCTATGACCGTAGTACACTAAGACTCAAAAAATACCTCTCGGGAATGTAAGATAATAGAGTCTGTTTCTACTCACTTATATGGTAAATTAAATGGGGGCACTTGCATCCCTAGAGTTCAACTAAATCAGAAGATTTGTTTTGTGATTTTTTAAATCAAAAGGTAACTTGTTTTGCACCATTCTAAAACATTTCTAAATTATTGAATTTTTTTCAAAATTCTTTGTTGTGAATTAAACAATGTCTATTTTCATTTTCAATGGTTTAATTGAAGAACTTTATATTAAAAGTGATGCTCTATAGTAAATACTCTTAAGGTATATTACATACATTCACACAAAAATACATAAAAACAAAACCTTATCTAGATAGACATATCTATCTATGATAGATATGTGATATGGGATAAGTAGATAAATATTGTCAATTATTGTTTTATCAGGTAACACTACACAGATACACAGGAGTCATGGAGCAGCCTGCACAATGCAGGATGCTGGTGGATGAGCAAGATCCTGACCTTTTTATTGATAGAATAATCATATAACATCAGTTACAGGGGGTAGGAGAACAAGGGGAAAATACGGGTGAAAATTAAAGAATGTGTTTTTGTCATCTAAGGGTTTGGGGAGACATGAGAGTCTGCTAACCAGATAATTCTTATCTGTTTGGCAGCCAAATGTTGTAATCAAAATTATTCCTCAGACCACTGGCCATGGTTCTAATCTTATCAAAAAGTCATTTTACTGATCAGCTTCTGGTGTCCCTTGTCATACATGGTCCTTGCCCCCACCCCCAAGTATTTCCCGTCATACTTCATGTTGCATACCCTTCAAAGGATGATCGAGCTTTCTGCTCTTGATTGATATGAAAGGCATCTTATAAAGTTTTGTTATGACTGCTGATCGGGCAGTTCTGACCTTTGTATAGGAATGCAGAACTGCAAATAATAATAACGGTGGCTGAACAGGCCACTTAAGTCAAGCAGATTCACATAGAACAGGCTGATTAAGTTTAGCAGACCCACAAATTATATAAAAAGGCAGCATACACACACACACACACGTGTGTGTGTGTGTGTATGTATACGTATATATGTAAATTTACTGCACAAACATAATTTTACTGCATCTCTACATACATACAAATATAATTTGGTAATAATTATTGAAGTTATAAGTCAATATACTTTGGTTTACAGATGGAAACATTGAGATTCAAATTCAGTCCCTGGGAAAACTATATTTTAAAAAATGAAACATTTAGCCAGCATCAGGAAAATGTCAAAATAATCCATCCTGACTTCTAGCAGAGTAATGTTTATTCTAAAGTTTCTTTTCTTAGTTAATGACGTTCTATTGTGGCTCTTCATAATGCCTAATTAAGATATATTTTAATTTTTTAAGTGCCATAAAAAACATGCTCATTTTAATGTCAAATAACCCAATACTTTCTTGTGCTGTGTTTTTAACAGTCTGGTGGGACAAATACTGCCACTGCATTGTTCGGAGTAATAAATGACCCAACTGTTTGTGAAGTGGTACATGCTTTGGAATGAAGTTTAATCAATAAATGGCTAGTTATCTCAGTATTTTGAATTTAGTAATTGCAGGGTGGAAAATAATTCCTGATGAGAATATGATATAAAAATATCACCAACTGATTACAGTTATTTAACAGTTAGTAAAGTATCACTTTTACATAGATTCAGCATTTTGCATGGTTAATATACTTTGTGAAATTTAATGCTGAATTATTTTTGCTTTAAATATTTCATTAGACAGATCTCCTGCCCACCTGTGACTATGCAGGTGTTTCTTTTAACAAATCATTTCCCTTTGCAAAGCTGAAGAAGCAGCTCTCTTGCCCTTCTGTGAATATGCAGGTGCCTCTCTTTTACTCCTTTCCCTAATAAGCCTGTCATTTTAAAATGTAAAAGTAATAAATAAATATTTTATAAACTCAATGACTAACTGAAATATAAGATCAGTATCTATAACTGTCCTTGAAGCATCATCCAACTTTTTGAATGTATTAGAACAATACTAATGATAATGTAAAACATACCAAAATAGGCATATTTTCTTTTTCTTTTTTTTTAAAGATTTATTCATTCATACATACAAGCTGGGGTACAGGCCAGAGGTGTAGGGGCAGCGAGAGGGCCCACCAGAGACAGAGCGGGGAGCAGAACAGGCAGATCAGAAATACACTGCTGAGGGGAGCAGCAGGCAAGGCAAGAGAGGTCTGTTGCACCATGTGGGACTCTCCCTGGCTCGGCGTCGAACCCGCATCGCCGCTGCCGACAGCTCCACAGCGCAGCGCCCAACCGCTGCGCCACCAGGGAGGCCCCAAAATAGGCATATTTTCTTTTGCTAATACTTTTAAACAAGTATTTATTGTGTATATGAGAGGAGTGCTGAATTCACGACCCTAAAGATATGAATAATTTGACCAAATAGTTTTTTATTGTAAAAATAATAATGAAATATGTAATACAATTTAATTCTTCAAACATGTATGTCCTAGGCATTATAATTTCAAATTTATGAAAGTTCACACTAAGACAAAGGAAAATTAAATTGTCTTTTCATATCAATAACTACATGAGTGTTCAAGATTTGAATTCAATTTATTTGTAAGAAATTACCCTGTATTTAGGTCAAATTGACAATAATCAGTTCCTATTGTTCATTATTCAGTGACAGAAAAGAAACACAATATTAACAAGCAAACTGGCAAATTTTTTCGTGAATATATAAATGTTTAAGCAAAATAAAAAGATGGGTATATAGAGTTAGAATTAAAGCTTGAATATGGTGAATGTAGAATTATTTCCAGATTTGACATCTGAGCCTGGGCTTGGGTAATAAATTTGGATAGAAGAATTTAAAGGCATAGGGCTAAAACCAGAACTTTTTGCTCTCTCCAGAAAAATATTCTATGTTTCAAAGATAAAAGAGGCTCAAAATAAATTATTGGTAAAAAAAAATCTACAAGTATATGGAATAAAAACCCTAGAGGACCATAAGCTATCAGATAAAACAGACTTCCAGCTAAGGAATGTAACAAGAGACTAAGATAATAATTAAAGAATCATACAATAGGGAGACATAACACTCATCAATATATATGCACCAAATGAAAGAGGACTTAAATATATAAAACATCTAATAACAAACTTGAAAAAAGACATCAGCTATAACAAATGGTTGTAGGGGACTTAAACACTACACATTTATTAATTGTCACATCAACTAGGCAGAAAATTAACAAGAATTTAGTAACCATAAATGAAAAATTACTCCATAAGCACAAATTAGAATTTTTTGAGCTCTATGTACCCCTAAAGGGTGAGTATACATTATTTAAAAGTCCACATGGAACATTCTCCAGGATAGAACACATGTGAGATCATGACACGTGTCAGAAAACTCATAGAGATGAAGATCTTATCAAATATATTAGCTGTTCAAAATGGCATCAAAGTAGAAATCATCCCTAATAAAAGAAGGTAAAAATACTCAACAACATTCTTAGTATCAAGTAATTCTTAGTGATTCTTAGTATCAACATTCTTAATATCTTTGAATACTCAACAACATTTAATGTTGGAAGATTACAGGACTAATGAGGTGTAGGGTAAGTAAAAGAATTGTGAGTACTTTCCTCCCTACTGCCATTAGATTTAATGACAGATACCTGTGGTCCTACACGTGTGCCGGATGTCGGCACCTGGAGTGGGGTGGGAGCGTGGGTGAGTGGGCTTTTGTGGGACTGGTGGCCGCACATATGGGGCTTTGTGCCAGAGCAGGGAGAACAGAACAGCAGCATCAGAGAGAAGCAGCAGCAACAAGAAAGAAGAGAGCGCTGCAGCGAGGACTATTTGGGGTGCAGTAGAGAGAACACTCGACGATGCCAGAGAGCCCAGAAAGAGTAAAGATTTGCTGGGGTCTAGGAGGTCTAGTAGCCTCCTGGCTCCCCAGCCACCCTGCCTGCCTTGCACCTGGCTGCCTCACTACAAAAAATAATTAAAAGCCTGAAAAAGCCACCGAGGGCTCCAGGACTCCTCCTTGCTGTTCTGTCCAGCTCCATAGAAAACCTGCTCCTGGGCCTCCCTGTTGGTGTAACAGGTTAAGTCACAGCACTATGAAGCTACCTGCAACCACTGCAGCACGAGTTCAATCCCTGGCCAGGGAGCTTCCCACATGGCACAGCAGACCTCTCCTGCCTCCTTCACTGCTCTCCTCAGCAGTGTACTTCAGTAGGTCTGCCTGTTCTGTTCCCCACTCTGTCTCTGGTGAATCCTCTCACCATCACATACCTCTGGCCTCCACCCCAGATCTTGTATACATAAAATAAATAAATCTTAAAAAAGAAAAAAATCAAAAAGAAAGAAAACCTGCTCTGGTGACTTGCTGGCACTACATGAGGAAATTCATGAAGAAATTAAAAAAAAATAATAGGGTAAAATAAAATTGATCAGAAATTAAGGTAGTCAGAGAAATGATACTAAGAATGTAGTATAGAGCGTACAGGCTCACGCTGAGTAACAAGAAGAGCTCAATTAAACAAGCTGACCTTATAGTATAATGAACTATAATGAGATGAATAATAATAAAAAAGCACATGGTTCAGGAGACCTCTCCTGCCTTGCCCACTCTCCTGCCTTGCTCCCCTCAGCAGTGTATTTCAGTAGGTAGGCCTGTTCTGCTCCCCACTCTGTCTCTGGTGAATTCTCTCACCACTCCACATTTTTGGCCTGTACCTCAGCTCTTGTATGCAGAAATAAATAAATCTTAAAGAAAGAAGTAAAATTATCTCTATTTACAAATGGCATAATAATACACATAGAAAATTATCTAGACTACAAACAAAATATTATGAGCAATATACCAATACAGCAAAGTGGCAGAATACAATTTCAATCTACAAAAAATAGTTGTGATCCTATTAGCAAACAATGAAATAAAAATAAATAAAAAACAGATTTCCCGCTGCAACAGCCTCAATAACACTGGTCAACAAATTTTTACAAAAGTCATATCACTGAAATAAAATTAGTCATTTCCAATCAATTTGTATGTGCTCAACAAGAATATGACAGTCAAATTCTAATTCTGGCTATATATATATATATATATATATATATATATATATGTGTGTGTGTGTGTGTGTGTGTGTGTGTGTATATATATATGTATATATATATATATATATTTTGTAATCTGCAATAAATTGATGTTTACATATTGTTTGTGGGTAGTGTTTCCCTCATACAATGTGTTTACATTGTGAAATGCATGCCAATCAGTGGGCAACAAATTTTTACAAATGGCTTGCTACTGAAATAAAATTAATCATTTCCTATCAATTTGTATGTGGTCCACACAAATATGACAGTCAAATTCTAATTTTGGCTATAGTTTTTTTTGTAATCTGCAATGAATTGATGTTTACATCACAAAATGAATGCCAATAGTAATAGGCCTACAGATAATATCTGTAAAAAATCAATCATAGACTACTTAGATTTCTTCACTTGTTTCTTGTACATCTGTTCAGGAACATCTCTGGGGAGTGTCCAGCAGTAGTCAGCCAGCATTGTAGTGGACCATTTTCCCTGGTATCTTTGTTCCATTGATGTGATATCTTGATGAAAATGTTTGCCATGGTCATTACTAACCATACCACAGTTTTCAGGGAACAAATCCAGATAGGAATGAAAGAAGTAGATCTTTAGAGACATATTGCAGCCAAGTTTCTGCTACTGCATCAGCATGTCTTCTACTAGTTCCTTGTAGTTTTCTGCCCTAACATTCCCAAGAAAGTTTGTAGACACTAGGGGAAAAGCATTCCATGCTTGTTTCGCATCACCTTGCAGCAAGTTGTTGAACCGGTCATCTCAATGCAGGCGGAATGTTTGGGTAGACTATTCTCCACTTCTTTTGCTTTGTTATTCCACTGGAAAGAGGAGGAACCAAGCAGAAATAACAGTCTTTGATGTGGTTGCTTGGCTCTCTCCACACCATGGGGACTGCAAAAGGCATCAACGGTCTTTTGCCATTAAACCACTATGAAAGCTGTGTTGTCCATGTGGCACAGCAAATATGTGGGGCCCACGGCTTGTCTTGGTCACCAACCTTGCATCCGAAGTAAAGATGATAAGCCTTCTTCACTTGAGAAGTGATACTTTCCTTCTGGTTGGCAAATGCCACTTCCCCACAAATAGAGGAGAAATTGTCCATGCCACTAACACACTTTTGAGGCATTACTGTTCTTATTGTGCCTAAATGGATAAAATCATAACAGTTCTATGAAACAGTAGCTTAAACTGTCTCACACAAAGTCTGAAATGTTTTCAATGCTCAACCTTTCCAATAGGACTTTATTTAGTGCACTGTTGACATCAGTTTACTTCAGCAGTCTCCTGGCAGTAGTATTGCATTGAATCAGAAAATGATGCAATCATCTCTGAATGATGTGTGCATGATGGTATTATGCAATGTGATGCAATATAACATCATTCTAGGCTGATTTAGGATGTTGTTGCAGTCCTACTTGATAAATTGACATGGCGAAACATAAAATGAATTATATGAAATATCTTCAAAACGAGAGCTAATAAAAAATTTTCAGGGTTATATTCATGTTCAGCACACCAAGATACTAAAATTATGGCCCTTTTAAGTCAGTTATTATCTCACTGTTGACCAGTATAATTATTCAATACCTAGGAGTAAACTTAACAAAAAGGTGAAGGACTTGAACACTATAAATGATGACATTGTGAAAAGAAATAGAAGGCAAAAAGAATTGTAAAGGCCTTCCTAGTTCTTGGATTCAAATAATTAATAATCTCAAAATGGCTACTTTACCTAAAACAGTATACACATTTAATACCATCCTGTTAATGATATAATGACACTCTTCAAAGTAATAGAACAAGCAGTGCTGAAATTTACATACAACTGCAAAATACCTTGATAGCCAGAGGAATTCTGACAAAAGTAGAATGAGTTGTCACACTGTCAGAATTCAAGCTATATTATAAGTCACTTTAACAGATGGTATTGGGAATACTGGACTGCCACAGATGAGGAATGAAACTAGATCACTTAAAATATACACACACAAAAAAAAAAACCTCAAAATGGATTAAAGACTTAGATGAAAGATCTGAAATATAAAATGCATAGAATAAATCATATACAAATTATGGCAATGGCCTTTATAATATATTTGGGGAATCAACTCCTTTGACAATGAAAACAAAAGCAAAGATAATCAAATGGCACTTAATGTGAGAAAATATTTTCATATTATCCTTCTGATAAGGGGGCTGATATCCATGGCTTATAAAGAAAATGTACAATTCAACAAAAAGAAAGCAAACCAATCAAAAACTGGACAGAAGAGCTAAATCAATATTTCTCCAAAGACATTTAAATGTCAAGTAGGCACATGAATAAATGGTCATCTTCACTTATCATCAGAAAAATGAAAATCAAAACCACAATGAGATAAGATCTCACACGTGTGGGCCTCCCTGGTGGCACAGCGGTTGAGCACTGTGCTGTGGAGCTGTCGGCAGCGTGTGATGTGAGTTCGACGCCCAGCCAGGGAGAATCCCACATGGTGCGGCAGACCTCTCCTGCCTCACCCGCTGCTCCCCTGAGCAGTGTATTTCTGATCTACCTGTTCTGCTCCCCACTCTGTCTCTGGTGAACTCTCTCGCCGCCCCATACCTCTGGACTGTACCCCAGCTTGTATGTATAAATAAATAAATCTTTAAAAAAAAAAAAAAAGCTCTCACGCTTGTGAGAATTATCCATTTCAAAATATCTAAAACCAGAGCAGACGAGATTGGGCAAGTTCAGGGTGGTATGGCCATAGACAAAAAACAGAGCAGGACTGGTGGCACAGGGGTTAAAATCTCAGGACTATCCAGCCGTCACCAGCCACTGAGGCATGAGTGCAATCTCCAGCCAGGGAGCCAACCTACATAGCACAGCAGACATCTCCTGTCTCACCCAGTGCTCCCCTCAGAGTGTATTCCAGTAGAACAGCCAGTCCTGCTCCCCGTGCTTAGTGAATCCTCTCACTCTCCACACCTCAGGCCTACACCCCAGTTTTTGCATGCATAAATAAATATAATAAATCTTTAAAAAAATGTCTAGAAACAAGTGTTTGTGAAGATGCAGAGGAAAAGGAAAATCAGTAAGTACTCTGAAGATTGGTTCACCCCCTGTGGAAAACTCTATGGACAATTCTCAAAATATTTAAAAGAGTTGTACCATTTTACAGCAATTCAACACCAAGTTATCTACAAAAAGAATACAAAAACAAACAAACAAATAAATAAATCTCAATTTGAATGAATATATGTCCATTGCCATACTATTTAAGAGAGCTAGATTATGGAAACAAGCTAAGAGATAAAAGACAGATGAGTAGATTAAGAGATGTTATACACCTGCATGCACACACCCACAAACACACACGTACACTCATACCCCCCACTCCCTGACACACATAAATGTTTACTCAGTTATAAAAATGATGAATCTTGCCATTTGCAACAACATGAGTTGAACTGGAGGGAATTTTGTTAACAAAATATGCCTGAAGGAGAAAAGACAAATACTGGATTGCTTTACAAATTTGCTTTATATAGAAAAACAAGTAACTAATCAGTTAAAACCAAACCACAGAAGAAACTCTAGTAAGCTGACTGTAAAGCAGAGACTAACAGTTGGGGAACTGTGGGCAGAGTACAAACGTGGGAGTGTGCACAGTGGACTATGACACAGGACTCTTGATGCCTAGGTGAGTAAGGTTTGGATACATACATTTGAAGAGGTGGGATCTTATATTTTTTAATCATATTCAACATTGTAAACCATTATGATTTTATTTTTAAAAATGAGTAATTATAAAAAAAAGACAAATATAACATCTTTTCGCAATATTGAAGGCAGTGAGTTAGGATTAAGAGCCATGATGAATCCTTACAAACCCAGTTGTGAGATTACATGAGTTATAAATAGAAAACTTATGAAGTACCATACCTTTTATGGTATGGCATTAAAAATATTTTCTACAGGCAGTGAGAAAATAATCAGGGACACATGTTATAACATTAAATGGTTCCAAGAGTAACAGAAATCAAAGATGTCATTATTTGGGAGGATAGTGTGAGAAATTAACTGTTAAACACTCACACAAACACACATACACACGTGTCGACCGGTTTTCAAAATCATTTTCTAAATAAGTTAGTAACATAAAGCATAATAATGACATACATTTGGATTTTACTCTTATTGTCTAAGGTTGTTTTATATATTACCGTATTAATTCCTTTGTGGGGGAAACAATAGAAAGACAGGGTAGGTATTTTATCAGTGTTTTAGGGATGTGGAATTCATGTTATAAAAATAAAGATACCTGAAGAATCACATAAATAATAATTAAAAAAATAATTTGGACGGCTCTATCCTTTTTATCTTATAACAAATTTTAACAGTGCCCTGGTGGCACAAGGGTTAAGTCTCAGCACTATGAAGCTGTCCACATTCACTGCAGCTTGAGTTGGATCCCCAGACAGGGAACTTCCCACATGGCACAGCACACTTCTCCTGTCTCGCCCGCTGCTCCTCTCGGCAGTTTATTTCAGTTGATCTTCCTCTTCTGGCCCCCACTCTGTATGTGGTGACTCCGCTCAGCACCCCCACATCTCTGGCCTAAACCCTAGCTCTTGTATGCATACTTAAATAAAATCTTTAAAAAATAATAGCAAAGGTAAGATCCATTTCTTTTTAAAAATCATTCATTCATTTCTTTTACAGTATTGTGTATTCCCCATAAGTTACCCACCACCAATTCACTAGTGAACCGTTACCATAATCCCTTGTACTCTTTTCTAACCCGTTTTGAACACTTATCCTCCCCCTCCCTCTCTGAATGTAGAAGGGAACCAATTGAGAGATCAGGAGGAGAAAATAACAACAACAATAACAAAAAGAACAAAAACAAAAATTAGCAGGCAACCATAAATAAGAAACATTCAGTGAGAGAAAGTACAATGCATTTCAATGTGCATGGGTTAATAGCAATAATTAAATTGGATATCTGTTTTTGAAATATTGAGTACACTATTTCGTTGTGTTTGTTCAATTAAATTTAGTACACCATACTAATAACTAATTCAATGAATATATACTGAGCACTTGCTAGCACGAATTAATCACTAATGAGTAAGGGAATTCTGCCCATGACATAATGAAATTTAAAGCCTGTAGAAAGGACAAAGATCAGTTTAATTACTAAAAATAAATAAATAAGTAAATAAATCTATTTGTCTTAATTATTCAATTTTAAAAATAAGAGTAATTTATATCTTATTGCTGTAAACTTTCATCCGTAATGCAATAATGGATATTGAGGCAAAATATCATTGCTTAAATATTAAAAACTATGGCTAAGCTATGGGAAATGTTATCATGTGTATAAATCCAGGTCATATAATCATGTTTTGGATACAGTCTGGTAGGAAGAACTCTGAAATCAATGTGTTTCTATAAAATATAAATGAAACAAGAAGAAGAAGATGAAGGATTTATTGTTCATCTTCTCCCATAAAACTTTGCAAAATAGAATCAAGGAGATTTCTCTGGGAAAAAGGGAATAGATGGGGTTCAATCATGTTTAAGTTTTAAAGTATCTATAAACACTATTAGCTCAAAATAGCACATGGCTGAACATCCACCAGTGCAGGATCTCTAAATATTTGAGGAATTTGTATATAGAAAAGTGCAAACTCTCAGCAAATTGGAAAAAGAAAGATTGTCAAACACACCAGGATGAGGTTAAATCTATCATTATTAATAAGCCATATGATTGAATTATGTGAAACCTACCTAGACTTTAACTTTTATAGTATATGTGAAAATCGCTTTGTTAGAAAATACAAACAAGAAAACAGCTAGAAATGTAATTATTTTCCATATCTATAGCCAACCACTCACAGACCTAGGAATTAAGTCATGGACTGCACAGAGAAAATGACAGAAGATTTATATTCTTAGTTTGGAAATTGATTATAATTTATAAATTAATTCTCTAATCACTGATAGTCTGTTTTCCAAATTCACAAAATATTTTTAAAGTGTTCTAAATATCACAGTTTAAAAGCAGAAATAAAAGGCTGGCTTATAGTACCATTATACATTTAGAGATGTCTATCCATCTAGTGAAATAAAATTGAAACTCTCTGCGTGTTATAAAAAAAATAATAAACAAATATAGCAGACATGTAACAAAACATTTAAGTGTGCGCCTCTGGGGAAATAAAAGCATTCAATAAAAACATTAATTGAGATTTGGATTTAACAGTAAAATACTTCACAATATGTATTAATATCTTATGATAAGAATGAGGAAAGCAAACCAAATGAAATGTATATTTATTTAAAAGGAATGTTTTAAAGACTTTATTTTGAAAATACTTTATTATATGTAAATAAAATACAAAGAGCTTTAGCATTTTACTAGAACAAAGTATATTTAGTAAGTTTGTAACAACATGTAATAATTTATTTCATATATAATGAAAGTAAAAAGTCCTTGATTATTTTAATAATACATTTATAATATCATTAAAATAAAATAGTGAGGGATAATTTTAGCACAAATGTATAAGCCCTGTGTACTATAAAAATCACAGAAAAATAATTTGAAAAAAACATAAATGGATGCCAGTTATGTATATGATTTGTAAGGCTTGATTTTATTGAAGTGACAATTCTTATATAATGATTTATAGAATTAATGTTTCCCAAAATGAAATCTTAGCAATTTTATTTATTGAACTTGACTAAATCAACAATTTATACACATAAATGAACACTGACAAAAAATTCAACATGCATTTTATTTTTCTGATAACTTAAATCTTGTGCTTTTTGTTAGTTATTATTTTAATATTTTATTTTGTAATTGTATTAAAATTAGGATTCCCCTTATCAGTTATTGTCACAATAGGGTAGTATCCACCAAATCAGCAAAAGTCTAAAACCATAGCCCTTTCTGCTCCCTTCCCTCTTTGTTCTTATTTCCTCTCCTCTCCCTTCATCAGACACTTCAGTTCTATAATCAGTTTTCAAGAGTTAGCTTTATTTTTTTATTAATTGGTCAATATTTTTCTTACATTGTTGCAGTCCCCATAGTTCTCCCACCACATAACCCATGAACGATCATCATATTCCCTTGTGTTTATCCCTTCCTGTTTCCCCCCATTCCCAACCCCACCTTCACTGTATGCCTAAGTTCTATGGTCAGCTTAATAGTTTTGACTTCTTCTTGACTTTTTGTTTGACTTTCTATACTCTGCATATAAGTGTGATAATCCAGTATTTATCTTTTTCCTCCTGACTAATTTTGGCAAGCATAATCTCTTAAAACATAGCCAAAAGAACTAAAAAGACACTTCTTCAAAGAAGAAATACAAATGGTCAACAGACATATGAAAAAATATTCAACATCAATACTTATCAGGAAATGCAAATCAAAACCACAATGAAATACCACCGCATCTAGTAAGAATGTCCCACATTAAAAAATAAAAACAAAACAAACAAACAAAACTGGAAATAACAAATGCTGGAGAGAATGTGGAAAGTAAGAACCCCCTTACACTGCTAGTAGGAATGTAAACTGGTCCAGCCACTATGGAAATCTGTGTGGAGTTTTCTCAGAACACTAAAAATAAATCTATCATATATCCAGAGATGCCACTCCCAGGAATCTACCCAAAAAGACACAAAAACAATAATTTGAAAGGATTAATGGTTTTTTCAGCACCACCTTCAATAGCCAAGATATGGAAATGATCCATATGACCCAAAGCATAGGAATGGATCACAATTTTGTGGTATATTTACACAATGGAATATTGCTCAGCAATCAAAAAAGACAAACTCATGCTATTTGTACCAAGATTTAGTTTTTAAGGTCATCTTCTCTGATTCTTAGTTTGGTTACACTATATTCCATATATTAGTAACACCATCTATTCTTTATTTTTCTCTTTCTGAGTTTATCTCTTCCAACACCAGACATGTTTCAGCAAATGACAGTTTATATTTCTAACTATTGAGTAATATTCCATTGTGTATATGTACTGCAACTACTTTATTCACTCCTCTGGACACTTGGATTGTTTCCACATCTTAGTTATTGTAAGTGTTGCTATGAATATTGTGGTGCAGTCTTCATTTTAAATCAGTGTTTTTGTAATTTGGGGGTAGATGATACATCCAATTTTTGTCTTGTGAGAAACCTTCATACAGCATTCCATAGGGCTTAAACAAGTCTACATTTCCATTCCACTAACAGTGTAAAAATGTTCCTTTTTCTTCATAACTTTGTCAGCACTTCTTTCTATTCACTTTTATGTGAGCCATTCTCATTGTGCACGATCATATGTCATTGTGGTTTTGATTTATATTTACCTGGTGATAAGTGACCAACATAAATTTAAAATTTAAAAATATTGGAGGGCTTATAGTACACTATTGTTATACTAAAAATAAATACACTAATCAGGAAAGTATTTGCTGTCAAAAGCACAAATGAAAAAGTAGCTAGATTTCAACATAGTTTTAGAAATTTTTGTCAGATTAATTATGCAAGAAGAAGATAGAAAATGAGATCAAATTAGAAAAGAAATAATTCTATCACTATTTGCAGGTGACTTGACCATATATATATGACTAAACCTTAGTGACTAAGCCCCCAAAATACCAGAAATAAAAAATGAATATAGTATATTGTCATGATCAAAAATGCATACCCAAAAGTTTATTGAATTTCTATATACAAACCATGAATTATAGGAGAGCGAAATTAAGAAAACAATTTTATCACAATTACAAATAAAATTTAATGGAATTAAGTTGAGCAACAAAGATTAATTAAGTATATACTTAAATCTATCAGACATAAAATAGATAATGATGCAAAGAAATGGAAAAATATTCCCTGCTCATTTTTTTTTTGAGAAATTAACATGTTAAATGATCTTTTTACTTAAAACAATTTAATAAATCAATGCATGACTACCAAAATCCCAAATGTTATTTCACAAGGAAACAGAACTATACATAATTTGTATGGAATTACAAAATACTATGAAAAACAAAATAATCCTGGGGAAAAGAGAGGGTGAGAGAGAGAAATAAATTATATCACGCTCCTTGATTTCAAATCATACTACAAAACCATAGAAATAAAGAGAGGATGTTTTAATTATGTCCAGAAAAAGAGACATTAACGGAAATTAACAGACACACTACCAACTGGGAAAAGATCTTTGCACACAATACATCGATAAGGGACTGATAACAAAAATTTACAAGGAACTCACACAACTCAACAAAAACAAAGCCAATAATCCAGTCAAAAAATGGGCAGAAGAGCTAAAAAAGAAGAGAAGCAAATGGCCAACAGGTACATGAAAAAATGTTCAACATCACTTATAATCAAGGAAATGCAAATCAAAACCACAATTGTTACAGGGCAGAGAGAGGGGCACCCCTGAAACCCCCAAAACTGCCCTGTTCTAAATGGGTTCTGCCATCAGCTGCATCAATACAAAACATGTCGGACCTTTTGTGGAAACAGACTTTAATACAATTAGAAAAGACAGAGAAGAAAAAGAATATATATTCTAAGTCGAGCACCTAATATTATCCAACTCCTCTTGGGTACAAGTCCACCCAAACAGGATTGGCCCAAAGCAAGTCTTGAAAGCCTGCCACTAGTCTAGAACAGCTGTTGGCAGGGACCCACACATAAGGGTCAGAAACAGCCAGACAATACTGGGAGTAACCAAAATACCTTTCAGCAAGGACCCATCCAAAAGGGTCAGAAACAGTCAGACAATTCTGAGAGGAACAGAACAAAATCAAAACCAAAATCAACATAGCCATCTTTAACTTCCCCATGGGCCTCTCACCCACATCTCTTTCAATCAGTCCAGGCCAGTGCAGCTTCTTTACAACTCTCTCTGCTCCTTGGGCCTCTTCCGGCTTTCCATCCTTCTTCCATCTCCTCCTGTCTTCAGTCTGTGTTCTGTGTCTCCTCTGTGTGTGTGTCCTGTCTCTCTTCTTAGCTTCTTATATCTTGCTCAGTTCCACCCTACCTTGGGTGGGACAGGGAACCTGGGACACACCCTTTCTCCTGGGGACCACCCTGTTACACAATGAGATAACACCTCACACATATGAGGATGGCACACATTAAAAAGACAGGCAATAATAAATGCTGGAAAGGATGTGGAGAAATAGGAACTCTTCTACACTGCTGGTGGGAATTCGAACTGATCCAACCACTATGGAAAGCTGTATGGCGATTCCTCAAACTGCTGAAAATGGAGCTTCCATACGATCCAGCAATACCACTTTTGGGAATCTACACAAAGGACACAAAAACACTAATCCAAAAGGATACATATACCTGTATGTTCATTGTGGCACTGTTTACAATAGCTAAGGTATGGAATCAGCCTAGATGTCCAAAAATAGATGATTGGATCAAGAAGATGTGGTACATATACAATGGAATACTATTCAGTATTCAAAGTAGATAAACACATGCAATTTGCAGCGACATGCATGGAATTAGAGGGGACCATACCCAGTGAAATAAGCCAGAAAGAAAGAGAAAAATATCAAATATAACAGGACTATAACAGGACTATAGGGAAAACAAATAGGAGATAGACAATCAGTGGGGGAGGGGGGAGAGGGAGGTGGGAGGGGGAGGATAAGGGCACAAAATGGAGTAGAAAAGGACACAAGGGACCACGGAGATGGATCACGGGTGAATTGGTGGTGGGTTACCCAAGGGGAATACAAAATGTAAAAGATACAAATCACTATATATATATATATATATATATATATATATATATATATATATATATATATACACACACACACACATACACACACACACACAAAGAGCAAAGAAAACAAAAAAAAGAAAAAAGAAAAATATAATCTTCTCTTCCACTACGAATCATTTCCATTTCTAGATTGCAGTTTTTATAGAAATCATCAATAAAGAAAAGTTTAATTATATCCTTTTAAAAAAGAAATAGAGGATGATAGTGAAACAATACAACTATGACATATAATTGACATATGACAGTTCAATGAAGTTAATTTATGATAAAGGAGCCAAGAACATCCAACAGAAAAGGAAATTCTCTTCAACAAATGGTGTTGTGTAAACTGGACAGCCTTGTGCAAAACAATTAAACTAGATCATTATTTAATATTATATGTAAAAAAAGATATAAAGAAAAAAATTGAAATTGGATAAAGACTTGGATATGTTACCTGAAAATATAAAATTCTTAGAAGCAATTTTTTATCTGGTTTTATTTAGCCTTTAGTGTGCTTAGAGGAGAGAATGACCAAATCTCCTAATTTGATCATGTTGTGGGGGATAAAACATCATATTTGAATCAACAAATAAAGTATAATAAGGAAATATAAGAATAACTATATGTGTTTAAAATTATATGAATTTATTTGAAAGGCATACTTTTTTCTTTAATGTTTTTAAAAAAATGTTTATGATTTCTATTTTGTACATCATTGTTCATTTTTGCAGAATATTTTATTTCTCCTCTCAGGTGTAATTACCATAAATCTCCCACCACCACCTCAAACTTTTACCATAGTTCCTTGTGCTTTTCCTCCCCTTGTTTTGACTCGCTCACTCTCCTTCCCTTGCTGTTTTTCTAAGGTTTATAATGTACCAACTAGTTTTGTCTTTTATTTGAAAGACACACTTTTCAAAACATGATTTAAAAAATTAAATCAACTGATTAGTTCATCTCCTAAACTCCATCTCCAGATATATTCATTAATGAATTTTACGAAATATTTAAATAGGAAATAATACTAATTATATTTAGATTAAGAATTGAAGGGAACATTTATGATAGTATAATCATATATTATACTATTATTTTATAATTATAATAATCTGTAATAGAATGAGGATAGAAGAGAATGTCCCTAATCTAGGAAAGTTATGTACAAAAACTTGATATTTTTTTCTATCAAGATTAAACAGACAAAAATGTTCTATATCACCAATCCTTGTTTTACTTAATATTGGAAATCTTAGCATAGTGAGGCATAAACATAAATGAAAGACATATCAACTATTACAGAAGGACTAAAACTTGAAAATAAATATTTTACATACGTGGGAAGATTGTCTATTAAAATTATCCTAACATAAACACATGCAATTTGCAGCGACATGGATGGAATTAGAGGGGATCATACTCAGTGAAATAAGCCAGAAAAAAAGAGAAAAATATCGAATGGTTTCACTTATAACAGGACTATAGGGAGGCCGGGTGGGAGAGAGACAATCAGTGGGGGGGGAAGGGGGGAGGAAGGAGCCGGAGGGAGGGAAGGGAAGGGCACAAAATGGAATAGAAAAGAACACAAGGGACCATGGAGATGGATCACGGGTGAATTGGTGGTGGGCTACCCAAGGGGAATGCAAAATGTAAAAGACATAAATAACAATAAAAATATATATTATAAAAAAAAAAAATTAAAAAAAAAAACAACCTTCCACTTGAAAAAAAAAATTATCCTAACATAACTGGAAACAACGCTTAGAATTAGTAATTAGTAATTGTAATGTTGCATAATAAAAAAAATCTACATAGAAAACAGTTTTCCTATATAGCTATTGAAATATTGGAATTTAAAATTAAGCTGCAGTATTTATAATATACTATAAAAATGAAATAATTGAAAAAAAAAATTAAAAACCTACATGTGAAAATATACAGACTTATAGATCACCTTTGAGGAAATACTGTATAGACCAGAATAATGCTCCCACTGAACATTTAGAATTATAGTTAACTAATTTTGAACAAGGGCACAAAGCCAATTCAATAGAGAATATATGGTGTTTTGTGGTTGGCCACATATGTGAAAACAAATGAATCTAAACAACTCATGATTTGTTAAAAAAAAAACAAACCCAAAGTGGAATATAGACAATTATTTTAAATTATACAAATTCTAAAGAGAAATGTAGCAGAAAAAACAAGATTGGCTGTTTTTAGACATGACAATAATGCACAAATCCATTAAGGATAGAGACAACATGAATATTGTCAAATTTAAAATAATTTGGTTTGAAGAAAAAAAATACCATGGGAAAAATGACAAAATAAACTATATGCTGGAAGAATATACTTGCAAATCACAAATCAGATGAAATTGTTACGCATTCATGATATATTGAAAAAAACTTACAGAACAAAAACAATAAACACTTATGTGAAAATCATGAACAGGTATATCAACAAAAGAGATATAAAAATGGTAAATAAACTTGTGAAATAATGTTCAACACCACTGATTATTAGGCACATATTAAAATGATAGAATATGACTTCACATATATTAGAATGACTGAAACAAAATGCCTAAACTGCTTGTAGGTATTTTCCCAAGTAAACTGAACAAAACCTGTCCATAACAAATCCTACAGGTGAAGGCATAATCACAGTCAACCATATTGTAAAATATGGGAAAAAAAAAACAAGATAGCCTTTATTAGGTGAACTACACTTTTGTACATCCATATGACTATTGATCGCAAACAAAATGAATGATATGCTGTTGCATAAATCAAAATTAATAAATATTGTTTAAATTTTGATATGTGAAAAGTGATTCTGTTTATATGACATTTAGGAAAACACAAAACTATAGGGATGGAAAGTAGATCAGTTGTTGCATATATATGATGAATGAGCACTTTGACTACATAATGGAACCTAAATTATTTTTAAAGTAATGGAACAGTTTGATGTTTTATGCTATGACACTATATAGATTATTTTTTTGTTTTATTAAGATCCATAAAAATGTGCAACACAAAAAACATTTTGCTGTAAGCAAACTTTCAAAATTAACTATGATATTGAATGACCACAAATGTAACATAAAATGTGAAAAAGCATATAACTACTTTAGAAAGTATATCTTAGACATTTCTTAGCTAAGACAGGAGCTTAGCTAAGTAGCCAATTTTGGAAAAGACATTATATGACTAAAAGTAATAATTACACATCAATACTATATTCAAGTTTGCAAAATTATCATAAGCATGTAAAGTAGTAATTTTAAAAATTATGTATGTTAAAGTTGAACAAGTAAGTAAATAAACTGTAGCTACTGAGAGCTAAAACTTTCAGGTCTCAGTATCATTGAAAGCTGTTATAATAGTGGAATACTAGGACAAACCCTGAAGTGATAATTTGGAATAGAAATACCAGCAAGCATTCATATTTATTTTAACTGATAACTAGACAAATAGCAAAACCTGGATTAGTAGGTGTATGGTTCCTGACTTTATGCCCTGAGAAGGCCTATAAGCAATGACAACTCAATAGCAAAGTGAAGTCCTACTGCCTAGATACCGGAAACTAAGTACCAGTCTTCAATCAAAGGATACTCTACAGAAACTTCTGACTCTATCTCTAGAACAGGGAATATATAAAATAATCTTGGAGCATCTTGTACTACCAGGAGGTAGAACAATTCTCAAAGTAAATAAATTGGACACGTTAAAAGGACAGAAGAACCAAGTGAGAAAGAGTTCTCAAAGACCACAATTGGAATAATTTGAGCTATAAAAGCCAAGTACTTGGTGATATTAAAAATTAAGTAGTATTTGATACCTATATAAATATTGAATGAGTAAATTAAATAATGGGAAAAATGTTTCTTATTGATAATTATAACTAATAAAAATGCCAGAAAAAATATGCAAATAGAAAGTCACATTTAGAATACTAAAATGCCGACATCATTGGATGAAACTTCCCCCAAATTAGTAATTTTTGCATAACATCAAGGTATCCCTTCCAAATCCTCAATTACTGTGTTGGTTTTAACATATCTTTACAAATTATTTTATACTCTCTCCCTCCAGGTCATTGAGATTATCTTCCTCTTTAAGTGGAGCGTTCAGTTACTTGCTTCTATTACATTTTTCAAAGTCCGAATTGTAAACAAATGGCATAGGAACATGGCAGTAGCTTACATCAACCATTGACCAAGGTTAAAATTGTTAGCAGTTATTACCCTGACGTCATGTATTTGTTTATATGGCATGATGAGAGGAGCTTACACATTCTGTGATATTTGCCATCTCCTTCATCTATGTTGAATCATGAAGATAATGGAAAAACTCAATTAATAAGTTATTGTGCAAAACATCTGACTGCTTCTGTACAACATCATCAATGTCTTAAAAGCAAAGACAAAGCCTAAGCTTTGTCATAGATTGAAGGAGACTAAGATGTAAAAAATAAATTTAAAGTAATGTTCTGGACTGAATCTATAAGATAAATTATAGCATTGGAAAAAACTGTGGAAAGCAGTGGAGAAAAAAAGACCCTGTATAATAATTTGTCAACTATTTAAATATTTAGATTTAGATAATTATCAATGATAATATCTTGGCAATAAATATTTCATGGTTATGAGGGGAAGTTGTATGACATGCGTATGGAAACTATTATAGTTTTGCAATTCCTCTGAAAGTCTAAAATCAGTACAAATTGAAAGTTCAGAAAAACTTATATTTCAGTCCTTAAATCTTTATTCAAATGTCTTAAGCTATTCTTACAATTCTTTAGATGTAATACTCTGATAAATTTAAATCTCAAGAAACAATCATGTTGCCTTAAGCCAGTGGCCAGATAGGTAGAGACTGTTATAAATGATCTGAAAACAAATGCCCTTATTTCTCCCCTAGAATAGAAAACAGTTTTTATCAATTTTGAACAGTTTTGAACAATTAGAGCTTAGGATCTTGGGAAGCATGATATTCTGAAGGAATTATTTACTTTCCTTTATGAATAACAATGGAGGATCCTAACATTTGGGAAAAAATGATAGATGGAAATATAGGATTAATTGCTAACACAATTGGCAACAGCAAAAGAGAATGTTTTTTTTTTTTTTTTTTTTTTTTTTTTTTTTACATACAAGCTGGGGCACAAGCCAGAGGCGTGGGGTGGCGAGAGGGTTCACCAGAGACAGAGCGGGGAACAGAACAGGCAGATCAGAAGTACACTGCTGAGGGGAGCAGCGGGCGAGGCAGGAGAGGTCTGCCCCACCATGTGGGATTCTCCCCGGCCGGGCGTCGAACTCGCGTCGCTGCTGCCGACAGCTCCACAGCGCAGCGCTCAACCACTGCGCCACCGGGGAGGCCCCCAAAAGAGAATGTTTTATAAAAAAAAAATAAAGCATATCGATTCCTCATTCAAGCAAAACCAGGAGACATCAATATGATGGAAATACATGAGATTCTAGACAACCCAAAACAAATGTCATCTCTTGTTTCTATAATTACAGAGCAAAATCTTTCCATTTCTGAGTGGCACAAAAAATACAAATGAGTCTTAATCATACGCAGCAACTTAAAAAAAATGTGAAATATGACTTTTCACTTTTCCTGATGAAATAATTAATATAACTCAGAAAAACAGTATTGTGGGCCACACTGGTGACTCAAGGCATTAAGTCTCAGCTTATGAAGGTATTGACACCACTGCAGCATGAGTTCAATCCCTGGCTAGGGAATTTCCCACATGGAACAGCAGACCTCTCCTGCCTCGCCCGCTGCTTCCCTCAGCTGTGTATTTCAGTAGATCCTCCTGTTCTATTCCCTACTCCATCTCTGGTCAATCCTCTTACCCCCCACACACACACTTCTGGCCTACCCCCCCAGTTTGTATGCATAAATAAATAAATCTTTTTTTTTATTTTTTATTTATACGTACAAACTGGGGTACAGGCCAGAGGTGTGGGGCAGCGAGAGGGTTCACCAGAGACAGAGCGGGTAGCAGAACAGGCAGATCAGAAATACACTGCTGAGGGGAGCAGCGGGCGAGGCAGGAGAGGTCTGCCGCACCATGTGGGACTCTCCCTGGCCAGGCATCCAACTTGCGTCGCCGCTGCCGACAGCTCCACAGCGCAGCACTTAACCGTGGTGCCACCAGGGAGGCCCCATAATTTCATATTCATATAATTTCACATCCTCCAAATTCTGAGATTTTAAGTCATCTTAAACCGATTGTCTAACTTACTAGAGAAATCAAGTATATGACCCTTATACCATTTATTCCCCTCTTTTTAATTTGTAATGGATATGACTAACTTGGTAGAGTAAAATTAAGTTGCTTTATTGTGCTCTATAAAGCTTTTGAATCCTTTCTATATCAGCTCTTTAAGTAGCTGTTAGCAATTGATTGGCATTAGATTCCCCAATTAAACCTTTAGCTTACATCACAAATTTTGTTTTATCATTATTTGTCATCATTCAACTCTATATCTTCTAACTCATCACCCTTTCCACCCCAGATCTCCTAAAATCCTGTGCTAATCTTGTTTTTTTTCAGTTTTTGTCTTTTAGCTATGATAACATATATAAAGTTGTTGTCACTGTTTAATTAGCATATACTTGCATCTTTGAAAGTTATATAAGTATCTTTTCTTGCAAGGTTATGTTGTGTGCAGTAACATTGATTCACAACATTGTATGTGTTTAGAGGTTGTTGGGCCAGCATGCATAGGGCAAGTTCCCTGTTGATTTGGGCAGACAGATAACATTTGTGGGTGTTCTCCCTCAAGTTCTTGTTGAATCTTTAAATCTTATGGCAGTGTAGGGTAAACGATAGAGTCATCAGGTTTTTCTGCCCTCCCATCAAGAATAGACGTCTGCAGGCCCACACCCATGCCGGATGGTGGGCACCTGGAGTAGGGTGTGGGCATACGTGACTGGGCACACCTGAGCCCAGAGACTGGGCTTATAAGCAAAAGCAGCAGAGAGCAGAGAACAGAGCATGGAGCAAAGGACCATTCGGGGTGCAGCAGAGAGGCCACTAGAAGAAGCCAGAGAGCCCAGAAAGAGTGAAGATTTTCCAGGGGCTGGGACTCCTGCCAGTCTCCTGGCTCCCCCGGCCCACTGCCTCCCCTGTACCTGGTTGCCTATTACCAAAAGACCATTAAAAGCCTAAAAATCCACCGAGGGCTCCAGGGCTCCTCCTTTGACCTGTTTGCCCAGCTCATTGAGAACCTGCTCCCTGAGTCTTTCTGCCTCAACAGATAGTATTTGTAGATATATAATTAAAGCAATTTAAGAGATAATTAAAGTAAAGTAATAATAATGTTTCTAAACTGATAGGATTAAAGAACTTTTAGAAGATACACTAGATCTCTCTCTCTCTCTCTAACATAGTGAGAAAGTAGCTCTCTACAAGTCAGGGAGTGAATTTTCAATCGAAATTAAATCTACCAACATCCTGACTTCTCAGCCCCAAAACTGTAATAAATTTCTTTTGTTTAAGTCACCTAATCTATGGTATTTCATTATGAAAGCCTGAGCCAACTTAATACAATTTGTATGAAACTAAAAATATCTGTTTATGCATCTGTATCTATAATAAGCTAAACTGAGCTTATATAGATGCCTCCAACTCTGACCCTGTGCCACATAAATCTACCACTTCTCCTTGCTTGTCTGTAATTTCCCCACACCATCAGTGGTTTCTGCCATCCAACACGTAATTGTTATATTTAGTGTAATGCTTCCGAATTATTAACGGGTACCTCTGAGAAATACATGTATCAGTGATAGCAGAGAGTTTAAACATAGTTTCTTTAGCTTGGTTATTTCTGTCTGAAATAAAATTAAATTATTTTTTCACAAATTGCATCAGATACTATAATTCCCCAATTTCCAAAGTGATTTCACTTTAATTTGCTTGCATTAAAATTCACCTAAATTTCTCTGGGTTTTAGCAAACACATAGCTCATGTAGTTATCATTGCAATATCATTCGGAAGAGTTTCACTGACCTAAAATAACATATGTACTACCTTACTTTCAGCATCATGCAGAAAAATTTCTCATCTCTAAAAATTCCCATGCTTAACCTTCTTTAATCTTTCCTCTCCAATAACACTGGTCAACACATTTTTACAAAAATCACATCACTGATAAAATTAGTCATTTCTTATCAACTTGTATGTGCTTAACATGAATATGACAGTCAAATTCTAATTTTGACTCTAGTTTTCTTGTGATCTGCAATAAATTGATGTTTACATCAAAAAATGCATGCCAATTACTGGTCAACAAATTTTTACAAACATCATGTCACTGAAATAAAATTAGTCATTTCCTATCAATTTGTATATGCTCAACACGAATATGACAGTCAAATTCTAATCTTGGCTCTAGTTTTTTTGTAAGCTGCAATCAATTGATATTTACATCATGAAATGCATGCCAATAGTAATAGGTCTACGGATAATACCTGTAAATAATAAAGTCATAGACTACTTCTTAGACTTCTTCACTTGTCTCTTGTACAGCTGTTCAGGAGCATCTCTGGGGAGTGTCCAGCAGTAGTCAGCCAGCATTGTAGTGGACCATTTACCCTGGTATCTTTGTTCCATTGATGCAATATCTTGATGAAAACGTTTGCCATGTTCATCACTAACCGTACCACAGTTTTCAGGGAACAAATCCAGATGGGAACGAAGGAAGTGGATCTTTAGAGACATATTGCAGCCAAGTTTCTGATACTGCATCAGCATGTCTTCTACTAGATCCTTGTAGTTTTCTGCCTTAACATTACCAAGAAAGTTTGTAGACACTAGGAGAAAAGTGTTCCATGCTTGTTTTGCATCACCCAGCAGCAAGTTTTTGAACCAGTCGACTCAATGCAGACAGAATGTTTGGGTAGACTATACTCAACTTCTTTTGCTTTGTTATTCCGCTGGAAAGAGAAGAACAAAGCAGAAATAACAGTCTTTGATGTGGTTGGTTGGCTCTCTCCACACCATGGAGACTACAAATGGCATTGATGGTCTTTTGCCATTGAACCATTGTGAAAGCTGTGTTGTCCATATAGCACAGCATATATGCGGGACCCAAGGCTTGTCTTGGTCACTAACCTTGCCTTTGAAGTCAAGATGATAACCTTCTTCACTTGAGAAAGGATACTTTTCTTCTTCCCCACGAATAGAGAAGAAATTGTCCATGCTGTTAACACACTTTCGAAGCATTGCTGATCTGTATTGTGCCTAAATGGATAAAATAATAACAGTTCTATGGAACAGTAGCTTAAACTGTCTTGCACAAAGTCTGAAATATTTTCAACACTCAACCTTTCTGACAGGGCTTTATCTAGTGCACTGCTGATGTCAGCTTACTTCAGCAGCCACCTGGCAGTAGTATTGCATTACATCGGGAAATGATGCAATCAACTCTGGTTCATGTGTGCCTCATGGTATTATGCAATGTGATGCAATATTACATCATTCTAGGCTGATTTAGGATGTTGTTGCAGTCCTACTGGATAAATTTACATGGGGAAACATATAAAATGAATTATATGAAATATCTTCAAAATGAGAGCTAATAAAATTGTTCAGGGTTATACTCATATTTAGCACACCAAGATATTACAGATTAGGTCCTTTTTAAGTCAATTATGATCTCACTGTTGATCAGTGTAATCCTCTCTCTCTTTATTGTGTGTGTGCTTTTGTCTTTCAAATAATATGTCAAAGAAACAAAATTGCATATTGGTGTTATTTTCATTTCTTTCCATAAATTATTTTTAATCTCTGATAACCTTTTTTTTTTAAGAATTTTATTTATTTATGTATACAAGCTGGGGTACAGGCCAGAGGTGTGGGGCAGCGAGAGGGTTCACCAGAGACAGAGTGGGGAGCAGAACAGGCAGATCAGAAACATACTGCTGAGGGGAGCAGTGGGCAAGGCAGGAGAGGTCTGCCACGCCATGTGGGATTCTCCCTGGCTGGGCGTCGAACCGGCATCGCTCTCGGCCGAGAGCTTCACAGCGCAGCGCTCAACCGCTGTGCCACCGGGGAGGCCCCTCTGATAACCTTTTTGTATCTTGCAAATTTTTACTCCCATTTTCAGTATTTACTTTGCCACAATATTCTCTTTAAATTTCATTTTATTTTTCCTTTTTACATATGTCTCCATGATTTTTTTTCAGATAGTTTCAGCTCAAACTTAGACCTAAAATATTCCATATCTCAATCTTTATGTCTATAAATTTTTCATGCCCAAATTAGAAATTAATACATACTTTCATAACCCTTTTTGCAATTCCTAAGTGTTTCTTTCAGACATTTTACTGTTTTGTTTTCCCTCTCTAAAGTATTAAATGTACAACAAGACCAAAAACCTCATTCAGTGGAAGCATGATAATGTTCACATGACTTAAAACCACTCTATAATGTCAATGAAAATTTTGATAATGTGAATTTGTATTCTTATCAATCTTAAAATGATTAAGAATTACTATTTTAGAGGTATTAAAAAATATTTGTCCTTGTACCTAACAACAGACATGCAGGAATAAGAATTACTCTTAAATTTTCTTAGTTAATTGCTGTGCTTTTTTTGGAGAAACAGGTGAAATAACATTATAGCAGATTTGATAATGACCTTTATGGTCCCCATTCTTGTATTTAGGCTGTTCAGAGATATTCTGACTTGGAAATGTTTTACATATACTGCTTAGCAAGATTACTTGGTTTAATATCATGGCATTTTATTATATTAAACAGAACATGGATAATAGTAAAACAGTATTCAACACAGCACCAAAGAGTGCCGAAAGTAGGTGACAGGTCACTGTCAGTGGGTTCTGACCCATGCACACATTTGCAAAACCACTCAGGCTAAAGGTCCAATAACAACAGGTTTTGTTTTCTTGTTTTTTGTTTAGATATTTATTTATTTATACATACAAGCTGGGGTACAGGCCAGAGGCATGGGTCCCGAGAGGGTTCACCAGAGACAGAGTGGGGAGCAGAACAGGCAGATCAGAAATCACTGCTGAGGGGAGCAGCGGGCGAGGCAGAAGAGGTCTGCCACACCATGTGGGATTCTCCCTGGCTGGGTGTTGAACTCACATCGCGTGCTGCAGACAGCTCCACTGTGCAGCGCTCAACCGTTGCACCACCAGGGAGGCCTTTTTTTTTTTTTTTTAAACAGAAAAGAGACTGGAGAAAAGAAAGTGTTTCAAGTGTTTCTAAGGCCATGTGTGGATATGAACTAGTGAGTGATTTGAAGACAGGATTAGAGAAAGGCCATGTCAACATCCTTATGTATACACATAGGAAGCGCATTGCAGCTGAAAGGGATAATATGGAATATTTTCCCTTGAGGGACATTCTTTGCTGATAAAGTATATATCTGCTGTATAGGAAGAAAATGTTCCTTTTTCAATACACCATGTGCACTCAGGAACCTGACTCCAAAACTTAGAAATTCATAGAAGATAATTTATCTCTGACTACAATGTGAGAAAATTTCCCTCAGTTTGTGAGGTATAAGATAAAATTTGAGGTGGGGTCTCCCTGGTGGTACAAGGGGTTAATCTAAGCACTATGAAGCTATCCACAGCCACTGCAGCATGAGTTCAATCTATATCCAGGGAGTTAATCCATCTGGTGCAGCAGACCTGTCCTGCCTCATCTGCTTCTCCCCTCAGCAGGGTACTTCAGTAGATCTGCCTGCTCTGCTCCCCATTTTTTCCCTCTGGTGAATCCTCTCACCACCCCACACCTCCGGCCTACACCCCAGTTCTTGTATGCATGAATAAATGAATCTTTAAAAAAAAGATAAAATTTGAGGGAATATTTATTACAATTAAAGAGAGGACATATAGCTCTAATCATGAGAGAGTTTTAGATGACATGTTGATGTTTAATATTTGATGAATCAAATATTAAAGCTAAATCATAAGAATTTTATATAAAGTATATGTGGATTTTAAGAGAAACTTTAAAATATCCTAAGGAATATTTCAGAATCACATAAGCAAACTTTTAAATTTTATAATATAACATTAGATTGGAGAATCATTTATTTGAAATAAAACAAAATCAATTCATTTGTTCACATATTCATCTACAGCAATAGTTGACATTTTTTTTCTGTGAAATAAATGTTTTCATTTTAGTTCATCATATGGCCTTTATCACAGTGACTCAACAGTGTCATTCTAGTACAAAAACAGTCATAGATAATAGGAGAAAAAATGATATGGCTATGTTCAAAAAATACTTTAGCTACAGAATAGGTTTGTGCAAGTAGGCCATAATTATTAATTCTTCATCAAAAGTTTATTTACAACTTACTTTTCAATTAAAACACAACTTTAAATTTTAAGAAATATTTTTGAATTATAAAAACCATAATACCACATAAACTATAATGTCATATATGTTATGCTGCAAGGTTTGACTTTTGGTATACAAAATTGAATCTCTCTTATTATACTTTAATATGGATATGCAAAAGTTACAATATAACTATATTGAGCCAATTAGTCTCTACCTCATCTCTGCCCATATTGAGACTTCTAGGAAAAACATAAGCAGCTTGATGTAATCTCAGTTACAAAATACAAGAGATAAACTGTTGACCATGACAACAGACCCCACACTGCAAGCTGCTGTCCGGAGATTTTCTCAATCAATCATTGATGAACAGAAAGACTTAAGAACAAATCAAATAGGTTCACAAAAAGTGACATAAATTTGTACCAAATTCCTGCCTGATCCTTGCAAATTTCCCTATGGTCTGATCATGATAGTATAAACATCTGGAGTGACCCATGTTCTTGGGCATTGATTATGATACCTATTATAAATGAAACTCCCTTTTGATCATATTGCAGCTTTTTAATGTTTTGGGTGACGGTATAAACCTTAGGTTTTATTTAAGTGTATACACACATATACACATATATATGTATATTTGCATATATATGTATATAAAATAAACTGATGCAATGGCATAACATATATTTCCATGTATAATATACAGAGTTATGGATATTATTATGTAGATTATGGACATAACCTGATAGTATAGTGAGAAATAAGCAGTTATCAGATGACATATGCAATTCTTGTAATCATGGACATTAGAAAAGAAAGAAAGAGAAAATTTCACTAATTATGTTGGGTTGTGTATAAACAATTTTTTTGGCCCTCTGTTTTATTACATTCACCTTTTTTAGGTACAAATACCTAGTATCATCTTCTATAACAATATAAGGTCAGACTTACGCTGTTTTATTTTTCAATTTATTGTATATAATCCTTAGAAATTTGTTGCTAGAACTTTAAAATTCTGTTAATTCATAACAATTTGGGTCACTGTGGAAATTAAATGACTTTTTGCATTGTCAGATAAGGTGGATTTCCTCTTTTCCATCCGGGTTCAACATCTGTCATTTTAGGTAAAAAAAATGAATGTAATTGACAAGCAGGAATGTGTGTACCAAGAGTTCATGGAGAATATTGAAGGCTTATAGGGGGAGGGGCAGGCAATTTATAAGATACTCTCATCAGTCTTTCCTCCGACTTTCTTAGCAGAGACATAAGAATCAATTAGAGAATGGGATACTTATTAAAAACATTCAAAGCCAAAAATATTTTGTTGTGCAAGACTGTCCTCAATTTATGAAAGGAAAAAATAGGGCATTTCCAGAAAAATAGATACTGAAGAAGTTTACAAACACTTCATATTTACCAAAAACAAAACAAACACGCAAAAACATTGAAAGAAGTCCTATCTCATTCAAAGAGTAGGAAATGGTCACAAAAAAAAAAAAGAAAGAAAGAAAAAAACATAGAACCAGATAACCAAATACAAAGTGGGAATAACAAATCTTCTTATTTCAAAACTTCAACCTTAATGTAAATATATGGACCTAACAAATCAAAAGGCATGAAGTGACTGGTTGGATCAGAAAATAAAACCCACTTCAGCTGTCTACAGGAGACTAAACTGATCTTCAGAGGTAAGTATAGACTCAAAGAAATTTGTTGTTAAACAATTCTCTAAGAAAATGAGACCAAAAGCAAAATAAAAAGGCAAGGATAGACATATTAGATCAGATAAAATAAACTTCTGACTGATATTGGTAACAAATGACATATATGATTACTATATATTGATTAAGGCATCAATATATCAAGAAGACGTAACAATTATCAATATATAGTTCCAAAATAATGAGTAACAAAATATATAAAGAAATTATTTTAAAACTGTAAAACAGATACTGGTAGCAACACAATGTTCATAGAGGTCATCAACACCCTAGTTAATAAATGGACCAGTAAAGGAGACAGAAAATCAACAAGGTAACAATACCCTTAAACAAAAATTTAGATCTGATAGCTTAATGTAAAGTTAAAAGAAATTTCACTCCAAAAAGGCTGATTCACATTCTTCCCAAGTTCTTGTAGAAATTCTTTAGGAGAAACAACATATTTGGTCACAAACAAGTGTCAATAATTCTTCAAGACTGAAATTATTTCATGTATGTCCTCTGTCACCAATGATTTCAAATTAGAAATAACTTACAGAAAGAAAATCTGAAATATGTGGATACTGAGAAACATATTAGTGAAAGACCACTGAATTGAAGAAGTAATGAAAGGAGAAATTAAAATATAAAAGGAGAGAGATGAAAACAAAAACAAGAGCTACCACAAAATATGAGAAACTGGAAAATCATTAGAAAGTGCCAACTATATAGAAATACAGACCCACATAAAGAAACAAGAAAAAGTTCAATTAAATAACCTAAACTTATACCTTGAAAAAAATAGAAAAAAAGAGAACAAAGAAAAACAAAAAGAAGGTAGAAAGAAGAAAACAATAAAAAAAAAGAGTTGAAATAAATTAAATAAAAAGTAAATTGCCCAAAAGGTAAACACAAGCAAAATCTGTACTTTAAAAACATGAACAAGGTAGAGAGAATTGACTGATAAAAAATAAATAAAGCATGGGGAAACTCTAATAAGTATTATCAAAAACCAAGATGGGTAAATTCCAATGGAAATCTCAGAAATACAAAGGTTGCTAAGGTATTACTATGAACATTATTACACTAATTATAAGAACATGTTTTACACTAATTCAATAATCTAGAAGATATAGACAAATTCTAAGAAGCATGAAATCTTTTGAGATTGGATCAGGAAGAAAAAGAAACAAAACAGATGAATTATAAGCAAAGTAATTGAAAAAATAACCAAAACTCTACAACACACACACACACACACACACACAGAGAGAGAGAGAGAGAGAGAGAGAGAGAGACAGAGCCAAGGATTTGATGTTTTTACTAGTGAGCTCTATCAAATCTAGAATGAGGAAAAATACCTATACTTGCCAAATTCTTTAAAAAACCTGAGGAACAGTAAAGGCTTCCAAGCACATTTTATGAGTCTAATTTTACTCTGATACCAAAATTTGACAAGTACATACAAAAAAAATATACACACCAACATAGATCAAAATCTTCAACAATATCATAACAAACTGAATTTAACAACAACAAAAAATTTAAAAAGACCATACATTATCGCAAATCGGGAATTATTACAAGGATTCAATAATGATCCAGCATCCCAGAACAATCAGTATTATTCACCATCAAGAAAATGAAAGACAAAAATAATATAATATCAATAGATACAGAGATCACATTTGAAGATTCAACATCCATTTATAATAAAAGCTCTTAAAAGTAACAATATAAGGCATTTATCTCAACAAAACAAGCATCATCTATCACAAATCTCAGCTAATGTAACAATCAAAGGTTAATTACTGTGTTTCTTCTTGAATCAGGTACAAGACAAGGATTTACACTTTGATCACTATTTCACAATATTGAAAGTCTTAGCTACATCATAGGTAGGGAAATATATAAAGGAATTTAAAAAATAATTGGAGGGCCTCCCCCGGTGGCGCAGCGGTTGAGCGCTGTGCTGTGGAGCTGTCGGCAGCAGCAATGCGAGTTCGACGCCTGGCCAGGGAGAATCCCACATGGCGCGGCAGACCTTTCCCGCCTCGCCCGCTGCTCCCCTCAGCAGTGTATTTCTGATCTGCCTGTTCTGCTACCCGCTCTGTCTCTGGTGAGCCCTCTCGCCGCCCCACACCGCTGGCCTGTACCCCAGCTTGTATGTACAAATAAAATAAATCTTAAAAAAAAATAATTGGAAAAAAAATATCAGTATTCTAGATTACATGATAATATACATAGAAATACTTTAGGACTCCAATTAAAAATCCATTACAATATATGTTAGTCAATAAAATGGCAATCTACAAAAAGTTGGTGTGTTGTTATAAGCAAACCTGAGGCGTAAAAAATCAAAATAAACAACTGCTTGTAAAACATCCCCAAAAGAATGAAAGACTTAAGAACTGATAAAGGATGTGGAGTAACTGTAAAATGAAAACTATAAGACACTGTTAAAAAAATAATAAAAGGAAAACAAATCAAAATGGATATAGGTATCCTGCTTATGGATTGGGAAAAAAAAAGCATTGTTAAAATTGCCTTCATAGTTATACTTAATCAGGTTTCATAACACTTTTACCTTTTCAGTGTTAAAGACAGTTGTGAAATCCAGAATATTTTTAATTTGTATATAAATAAATGATACTCCTATATTTAATAATGGACTGTTTTGGATTTTCATTTTTTTTTCTATGTACCATCAGTAATTGATGTATGATCTTTCACCAGTGATCTAAATCTAATCTATAAATCTCATATATAATATACAAGTACTCTTAATTTAATTATTTTAGAGAATTTATCTCTGGTGTCTGCTAAATGTATATTTTGAACTGGTGAATGACTCATTAATCCTAATCCTACCACTACATTTTGAACATTCTTTCTCCATGGATAGTGGGATCCCCTTCCTATCTCTTACTGTACTTTCCTTGTTTTGTGTATTCTATTACTTTCCATTTCTTGAGGATAATTTCTCATACTGAGAAAGGCTGAATAAAATTATCACGGGCCTCCCTGGTGGTGCAAGGAGTTAAGTCTCAGCACTATGAAACGTTGGGCAGCCACTGCAGCATGAGTTCGATCCCCAGCCAGGGAATTTCCCACATGGCGCAGCAGACCTCTCTTCTCTTGCCACTGATCCCCTCAGCAGTGTAGTTCAGTGGATCTGCCTTTTCTGCTCGCCACTCTGTCTCAAACACCCCTCCCACCACACACATACCTCTGCTATTATATACATAAATAAATAGATCTTTTAAAAATATCAAGATAATTTCTGAAAGGGATTTTATTATATCTTTATCTAAAAATTATGTTTGGGATATTATTTGAACTCATGATTAAGAAAATCTCAATTTGACCATTAGGAGCTGATCCCCACACAAATGCCAGTACTATTCTTCAAAGAAATCAAACAAATATTATATTTATATAGAACATGAGAGACTTCAAAGAGTGGAAGTAATCTTAAGAAAAATGGAGGACTTATGCCACCTGGTTCTAAAATATATTATGAGATAACAGTAATTGAAACAGCATGGTATTGATATAAAAAATGGCACACGGATCAATGAAATAATCAAAATTCCACAAATAAATCCATAAACATATTAATATTTAATTTATGATAAAATAATGACCATGAAATGTGAAAAAAGGGAGTCTCTTTAACAAATGGTACTGTGAAATTGAAAGATCACGTGTAAAATAATGTAGTGGAATCACTTTCTATTTTTTTTAAGATTTATTTATTTATGCATACAAGCTGGGGTACAGACCAGAGGCGGGGATCGGCGAGAGGATTCACCAGAGACAGAGTGGGGAGCAGAACAGTCAGATCAACGGAAACACATTGCTGAGGTGAGCAATGGGAGAGGCAGGAGGCAGGAAAGGTCTGCAGCGCCATGTGGGAATCTCTCCAGCAGGGCGTCAAACTCGTGTCACCGGTGCCTACAGCTCCACAGCGCAGTGTCTAACTGCTGCGCCACTGGGGAGGCCCCGGAATCACTTTCTAATTTCATATACAAATTCCAAATGATTAAAGACAAAGACTTAGGTATAAAATTTGAAGCAATAATATAAAGAAAACATAGACAATATTCTCTAAGACATCAATGAAAAAATATACTGGTATAGCTCTTACAATCTTATCAAGTGCACTTGGAACATTTTCCAGGATAGAACACATGTAGGGTCAGAAAAGTGTCAATTGGGCCTCCATGATGGAGCAACAGGTTAAGCACAGCACTGTGGAGCTGCTGCAGCTGCAGCGCAAGTTCGATGCCTGGGTGGGGTGATTCCCACATGGCACAGCAGACCTCTCCTGCCTCACCCGCTATTTCCCTCAGCAGTGTATTTCGGTCAATCTGCCTGTTCTGCTCCCGACTCTGTCTCTGGTGAACCCTCTCACCACCCCACACCTCTGGCCTGCACCCCAGCTTGTATGCATAAGTAAATAAATCTTAAAAAATGTTTCAATAAATTTATGAAGTGTAAAATTATGTCACATATTGTCTCTCATCACAGTGTATTAAACTAAAAATGTGCAACAAAAAGAAATTAGGAATAACATATAACATGTCATGAATGAAAAATTTACTACTGAATAACTAGGTTAATGAGTAAATTAAAGAATAAATTTAAAAATACATAGACAGAAAAGGCAATTAAACCAAATCTACCGGAGCACACAAGACTCAGCAAAGCAGTATGAAGAGGGAAGTATATGGTGACAAAGGCCTACATCAAGAAACAGTTCAAATAAACAATCTAATATTACACATTAAGAAAACATACTAAGAAAAAAGGAACAAGTGAAACCAAAAGCCAATATAAGGGAAGCATTTAAAAAATGAGAAAAACAGAAAATAAAATAGTCAAATTCAGTTCAAATCGATGAAATATAGAACTGTTTTTTTAATCAACAAAAGAAATATATCTCTCATTATTCCATTAATGAGTAAAAGGAGAAACCCCCCCCAAAAAAAAAAAGAAACCAAGAAATCTAAGAAACATTTATACAGACAGCTCCAAAATATAGGGCAGCATAAGAGACTAATTTGAAGGCATTTATTCCAATAACTTACAACATATGGAAGATACAAACAAATTCTTAGAAGCATGCATCCTTCCAAGAATGAATCAAAAGCAATAGAAAACCTCAATAGACCAAAACTATGCAAGGAAATAGAAACAGCAATCATAAGTCTCTCAAATAGTAAAAGTGCTGGACCAGATCGTTTTAATAGTGAATTCTGCCAAGCATTCAAATAAAAATTAATCTCTAAACCTTCTCAAATTATTCCAGAAAATAGAGGAAGAAGGAATGCCCCCAAACACATTACATGAGGCCAACATCAGTCTGAAACTAAAAGTAGAAAAGGACATTAAAAAAAAAAATACAGAGGGCCTCCCCGGTGGCGAAGCAGTTAAGCGCTGGGCTGTGGAGCTGTCGGCAGCGGGGACGCGAGTTTGATGCCTGGCCGGGGAGAATCCCACATGGTGGAGCAGACCTCTCCTGCCTCGCCCGCTGCTCCCCTCAGCAGTGTATTTCTGATCTGCCTGTTCTGCTACCCGCTCTGTCTCTGGTGAACCCTCTCGCCACCCCACAGCTCTGGCTTGTACCCCAGCTTGTATGTATAAATAAAAAATAAATCTTAAAAAAAATACAGAACAAAATACCTGGGGAAAAGGAAAGATGCAAAATCCTAGCAATTTGAATTCAACAATGTATTACAAGAATCATACATCATAACCAAGTCGGATTTATTACAGTGATGCAAATGTTTCAGTATACACAAAGCAACAAAGCAATCAATATAATTCACCATACCAACAAAAGAAAGACAAAAGTCATATTATAAAATCAACTACAGAGAGAAAATTTGCTAAGATTTATTATATATTTGTGATAAAACATCTAGTAAAAGAAGGTTAGAAGTAACATACCTCTACATATAAAGGGAATATATGCCAAACCTATAGCTAGGATGAGATTCAGTGTTAAGAAATTGAAAGCTTTTCCTCTAAGATCAAATGTACAGCAAAGATGTCCATTTCCATCACTAATTTTCAACATACCATTGAAAGTCTTAGTTACAGAAATTAGACAAAGGACAAATGCTTTTGACTCATTCTCAGTTCTTTCAGATGTTATAAATTATTGGATAAATACATTGGAGGAGAAGTGAAGCTATTACTATTTGCAGATAATATAACACTATACTAAGATAACCCTAAATATCCTATTGAAAAAAATTACAAAAAATAATATATTGAAGTGACATACTAAAATTCAACCTAAAATGATCTGTAGCATTTCTATATCCAAATAAAGATCTAGAAGAAAAATATATCAAAAACATCATTTACATTAGAATTAAAAAGTGTCAAATATATAGGAATAAACCTAACAAAGTGGGTCAAAGATGTAATTAATAAAAAATATAAGATTCTGTTAAAAGAAATAGAAGATACAAGGAAATGGAAATAAATTATGTGCTAATGGGTTGGAAGAATAAACATTGTTTAAATATTCATCTTACAAAAAGGAACATATAGAGTCAATGCGACTCCTATTAAAATTTCAATGAAATATCAAAGAAGTAGAGTACACATAATTATATTATTAAAATTTATATGAGACTGCAAAAGACCTCAAATAGCCATAGAGATCTTGACAAAATTGGGGCCTTTCTGGTGGCACAACAGGTTAAGTCGCAGCACTGTGATGCTATCCAAAGCCAATACAGCACAAGTTCAATACCCAGACAGACAGCTGACCCACATAACACAGCAGACTTCTCCTGTCTAGCCCCCTGCTCCCCTCAGCAGTGTATTTCAGTAGATCCACCTGATCTGCTCCCCACTCTATCTCTGGTAAATCCTCTCACCCCCTCCATACTTCTGGCCTATACCTCAGCTTATATGCATAAATAAATAAATCTTGAAAAAAGAAATCTAGAAAAAATTGAAGAATGGATGCATAATGGACCCATAGTTCAAATACACTCTAAAGTATAATGATAGAAGCAGGTTTCTATTACTGGGGAAAAAAATGTAAAAACAGAGGCCAATGGAATAGACTTTCGAGTCCAGAAATTAGCCCACATTTGTAATGGACAGTTAATCTACAGCAAAGAAGACAAGTGTATATATTGGCAAATGGGAACTCCATTTTAACAAATGTTGTTGGGAAAACCAGGACAGCTTAATGGTTAAAAACGATTCTATATCACTCTGTCATGTCATAAACAATAACTAACTTAACATGAATTAAAAACTTGGATGTAAAACCAGAAACCATAAAGATGCAAAGAACAACAAATAAATTCAGGGCACTGATTTCAGTGATGTCTTTGGGAACCAACAATGAGGTAACTGGGGCAAAAATAAATGAATGGGACTGTATCAAGTAGAAAGTTCCTGTACAGCTAAATAAATTATCATAAAGCAAAAAAGACACCCTACTGAATCGGAGAAAATATTTGCACATCCTATATCTGACAAGGGACATGACAAAACAATAGACATGACAAAATAACTCATATACGTCAAAAAGAGAACAAAGAACCCAATCAAAAATCGGGTAGAAGAGTTAAATAGATTTGCCTCCAAGGAAGATATACAGATAGACAACAGGCACATGAAAAAAAAAAATTCATCACTTATCATCAGGGAAATACTAATCAAAACCAAAATGAGATACGACATCACTCCAGTTATAATAGCCCATATTAAAAGCCAAAACAAAATGAAAACAACAGATGTTGTAAAGATGTAGAGGCAAAGAAACAGTTGTACACTGTTTGTGGGATATAGACTGGTCTAGCCCCTATGGAAAACAATATGGTGGTTCCTCAAAATAATAACAGTAGATAGATAAAACATATGACTAAGCAATTCACTCAGAGATAACTACTCAAGGAATGCAAACTCACTAACTTAAAGATGTATGTGGATTTCTATTTTCAACACTGTATACAATAGACAAGGATGGAAACAACATAATGCTCATCAGAGCAGTGTATTAAGGAAATGTACTACATGTAAGCAATGAAATACTACTCATCTATGAAAAATATGAGTTCTTGCCATTGGTGACAACATGGACATGGCTTAAAGAGTTTCTGCTAAATGTCATGTTGCAAGGAGAAAGAGAAATACTGGGTGATGTCATTCATATATAGAATATAGAGAACAAAAAAAACGAAACAAAAGAATAGACAAAACTACACCAAAACAAACCCTGGAAACATGAATGCAGAATTGATTCTACTCAATTCTTAGAGAATGGTTGCAACAAAGGGGGTGAGAATCCAAAGGCCTTTGTATAGACTGTGGATGATTTAATTATGAGGGTGGTATAATAACATATATCTGAGTAGGCATGAAAATATTCTCCTAAATAAAAAAATAATAAATAAACATATAAAAAGAAAGTGAAAATAATTTTAAGAACCTGAACCAGTTAATAATTTTTAAATAAATATAGATTTAAATTTCTTCATCAGCTAACTCAAAGATTTTTAGTCAATAAATAACAATAGATTCAAAGAGTTTCAGAGAATGTACAATTTGAAATAATTTCCAAATGATGTTGTGATGTCCGACAATTATAACAACTACAATTGATACATACATTATGAAAATATATTGTCAATCTTATGTACAAAATTAGTATCTAGAAAACATATTAGCAAATTGTTAATAGCAGTTTATTTAAAATATTATTATATTAATGTAACAGGGTGGTCCCCAGGAGAAAGGGTGTGTCCCAGGTTCCCTGGTGGAGACACCCTACGTAGGGTGGAGACAGGGAACCTGGGACACACCCTTTCTCCTGGGGACCACCTGTTACATTAACACCATGCTAGTTTCATCCAACAACAACAAAAAGATTGGATTTTCATTTAAAATTAATAATAGTAATTTAAAATATTGCATATTGGGCCTCGCTGGTGGCGCAACGGGTTAAGTCGCAGCACTATGAAGATATCCGCAGCCACTGCAGAACTAGTTAGATCCCTGCAGGGAGCTTCCCACATGGCCCTGCAGACCTCTCCTGCTTTGCCCACTGCTCCCCTCAGCAGTGTATTTCACTCAATCACCTACTCTGTTCCCCACTCTGTCTCTGGTGAATCCTCTCACCCCCTCCCATGGCCTAGACCCCAGCTTGTATGCATAAATAAATAAATCTTTATTATTTTTTAAAATTATTTATTTATGAATACAAGCTGAGGTACAGGCCAGAGGCATAGGGCAGTGAGAGGGTTCACCAGAGACAGAGTGGGGAGCAGAACAGTTAGAACAACAGAAATACACTGCTGAGGGGAGCATCCGGTGGGGCAGGGGAGGTCTGCGGTGCCATGTGGGAATCTCCCTGGCAGGGCGTTAAACTTGCGTCTCGCTGCCAACAGCTCCACAGCACAGTGCGTAATGGCTGCACCACCAGGGAGGCCCAAATAAATAAATCTTAAAAAAATAAAATAAATATCAAATATCACTAGGATAAATGAGAAAAAAAAACTATTTAGATATCTATGGGGATAGATTTTATTTATAGCTGGACAAGAAATACTTTATTTTTTGATGGTGCCTAGACATCTAAGTTTTGATTCCTATCTAACGAGAACAGATATAGGCATACAATAAAACAACTTTGGGCACTGAAATGTTACAAAGGCCAGAAGTCAGCTAAACAAAGATGTTAGCTGTGAAAATGTACTATGGCTGACCACTGAGACATTCAGCTTATCAGAATCTATACTCCTTCAGTTCCATGTTACGGCCGCAGAAAGGAAAGATAATAATAGAATACAATGGCCTAAGTTTGTGAACAAGCACAGCTTGATCCAATACCACTAGAGAATACTTACTCTTAGGATATAAAGATTTAATATCCTCAATTCTCACCTCATGTCACAGAAAAAAATAGCCCACAAAGTTAACAAAATCCTTAAAGTATACAAGGTACTATTTCCTACTCCTAACTTCTATCCAAGAATATTAGAAAAGTATCAGATATCCAAACTGGAGAATTATTGATTAATGCACCCCAGGGAGTCTGTTCTACACAAAAGTATACAAATTGAAACCAAAGTCTTGAGAAGGGGTATAATACTCAAAGAAATCCAAAAACTGTCCCCCAGGTCCTAAGTTTGCTATAAATAACCTCTTTAATACACTATTCTTTGTATTGTTTCACAAGTAGAGATTTTTTTCAGTCAACACTAAGATAAAAATAGCAAGTTTAATAAAGTGCTGTTTTAAGGTTAAACACTCTTGAGGATCCCCAAAGTTTATTTCTTAACTGAAGTTTTGCAACTGATCTTATGGGCTTCAGAATTGCCTTTAACACTTTTTGAACTTCTGAGGTTTTTGGAGTGAACTTTGTAGAAGACATGAGAGTTCAAGACAGTTAGTCAACATGGTTTGTGTGTGTGAAGTTTAAATGTAAATGGGCTTGTGTCTTTCATATCTGTGATACTTGCTGGAATTCTCTCTTCTCCTGCAACACCATCACTTCTTGCTTTTTAATAAAAACCCAAGTAAATATTTACTGTGAAGTTTGTTTCTTTTAAATACCATGACTGAGGAAACCAGTATAATATTTCAGTGGACGAGGAAACTAGCTGATAAAGCCAAAACTTTTTCCAATACATTTTAAAACATAGTGAATTAGAAGTAGGATGGTGTGCAAAACAAAACAAAACATACTTCCCTCCCGTAGTTTTCTTTCCGTGTGCCTCTTATTTTCATATTCCCACTATACTCACAGCACTCTGACATGATATGAGTGAGGGCCTTTTTCCACAAGTAATTCTCTGACACCAGCTACCAGTCTTACAATTTGACTCCCCTACCACTATCTCCTCAGAAATAGTATCAAACCTCACAGATTAAGGACACATGGTCACAAGACTGGCCCAACTCATTTGAGATGTCAAGTTGCAAGCCATTTTGTTATATGTCCTATAGAGATAGTTTCTCATGATTCCCTTCTCTCATTCAATCAATTTGCTTAAGTAACTCACATAAATAAGGAAAAGGTTTTACTTATGTTTACAAATTTTATTACTAAAAGAAATGATAGGGGTTTCCCTGGTGGCACAAGAGGTTAAATCTCAGCACTATGAAGCTATACAGAGCCACTGCAGCATGTGTTCAATACCCGGCCAGGGTGCAGCAGACCTTTCCTGCCTTGCTTGCCTGTTCTGCTCCGCAGTCTGTCTCTGGTGAATCCTCTCATCCCCCACACCTCTGGCCTACACCCCAGTTTGTGTGCATAAATAAATAAATGTTAAAAAAATAAAATAAATGATAAAGAATTAAAACAAACATTTGGTGGAAGAGATGAATAGGGCAAGGAATGTGAACAGAAACACTGAGTTTCTATATATTTTTCATGTGTACAAGGTATGGAGGCTGCCCAGTAGCTTATGATGGAGGACTCTAGGTCCCTTGGGGGTCAGTGTCTGTGGTAACCTACATCTGGAGAGGTGCTATCCTATATAATTGAATCATATACAGAATTGTAAACCAAACGTCTCCAAAAAAGCTCACACTAATACCCCATAAAATACTAACAGACATATATATATATATATATATATATATATATTATTTTTTCTCCCATTCATTGACAAGTGATACCATGCTTTGAAAAAAATCAGTTCAGAATTCCAAATTCTTTCCAAATTCAAATACATCATTGACACAGTGCCAATCAAATTCCCAGAAGGCACATTTTAAAATTTCTTTACAACTGATTCTGAATTTTATGTGGAAATGTACAGGTCTTAAGAACAGCCAAAGCAATATTGAAAAAGATAAACAAAGCTGTTAAATTTATGCTAACTATTTTCAAGATTTACCATAGCACGTTAGTAAAAAACATTCATTATAGTTAAAATAATAAAAATGATATGATCAGCAAGAACAGAATAGAGACTTCAAACATAAGAAAAAAAATCAAGTAAAATCAAGAAGGTAAGATAAGCTTTCGGGCCTCCCTGCTGGTGCAAGGGGTTATGTCTCAGCAATATGAAGCTATGCACAGCCATTGCAGCAGGAGTTTGATCCCTGGACAGGGAGCTTCCCACATGGTGCAGCAGACATCTCCTGTCTCACCCGCTGCTCCCTTCAGCAGTGTATTTCAGTAGGTCCACCTATTCTACTCCCCACTCTGTCTCTGGTGAATCCTCTCACCACCCCACACCTCTGGCCTACACCCCAGCTCTTGTTTGCATAAATAAATGAATCTTTAAAAAAAAGATAACTTTTCAAAAAATAATAGTGAGACTATTAAATGTCCATAGGGAAACTAAAACATAAATCACTCTTTTACAGCAAAGAAAATTTTATTTGAGATTTATTAAAGACCCAAACATAAAATATAGACTCTAAAAATCCAAGAAGAAAATGTTAGAATATATTTTCTCTCAAATTTATTCCAAAAACTTTTTAGATGAGGTACAAAAACATCTAATAATTTTATTTTTATGATGTTCATTTTTTCCTTCCACCAAGACACCCCTGCCCATACCCTATCTTTCTCCATCCCTTAGGTCTTCCACCCTTTTGTCTATTCTGTCTGGTAAACATTATCATTTATTTTAAGCTGAACTCATGTTCTTTTCCATCTTTTCTTTGTGTGTAAATGTTTTGTTTCATGTTTTTTTCTTTCCTTATTTTGTATTTATTATCCACAGATGAGTGATGCCATCTGCTACATCTTTCACTTTTTGACTGATTTTACTCCACATGGTCACCTTGAGGCCTATCCATTTTGTACCAAATGACATCATTTCACCTTCCTTCACAGTTGCGTAATACTCCACTGAGTGTTCCACAATTTTACAACACAGTCATCTGTTGAAAGGTCACTTGTGTTGATCATATGACTTGACAATTGTGAACAGTGATGCTATATACATAGACTTAGACAAATCTTTTTATATTATAGTTTTCATGTAAGTTGGATAAATGCCTAATAGAAGTATTGCTGGGTCATAAGGAATTTCCATTTATAATTTCTTGGGAAATCGCCATATTGTCTTCCACAGTGGCTGTATCAACTTGCATTTCCACAAAAGTGGGTGAGACTTCCTTTATCATCACTACCCGGCCAACTTGTGTTAATTCCATTCTTTTTATATGGGTCATTCTCAGTATCTCAATGAAGTCTTGAATTATTTTCCTAAAAATAAGTGATGTTGAACATTTTTTTCATATATCTGAAGGCCATCTGATTGTATTTATTTAGGTCACTTTCCCATTTTTAATTGGATCATTTATTCTCTATTATCAGAATTATAAGAACTTTGTAATTTTTTTTATATATTAACCTCTTGTTTGTGGTATGCAAATATATTTTTTCCTCATTATGCAGACTGCATTTTCATTCTTGTGATGGTTTCTTTTGAAGTACAAAAACTTTTAAGCTTGATGTAGACCCACATGTCTATTTTTGCTTTTGTTTCCCTTCTTGTTGGGTTTGCTTTCCCAAATACATCTTTATGGTAACATATTATAGAGTGCCCCTTCCATCTTCTTTCAAATATTTTATTGTTTCCATTCTTATGTCCAAATCTTTAATCATTTTGAAATATGTTTGTGTATGAAGTTAAATATAGACATTGCTTCACATTTTTGCTGGTAGCTAACCCTGTTACCTAGTGCTCTTTATTAAACTGCCTACCCGACCCACAAGAAGTAAAACACAAAACAAATAAACAAAAACACTTTAACTTTTCCAAATGAACTTTGAATGTTAACTTACTTTTTCCAAACAATCAAGAAATAAAATCTAAAATACTCTCTGATAAAACACAATAATGAATTGATATTAAATATAGGGAAAATCTAATTATAATATAAAAATGTTAAATTAGTCATCTCATCAGTATTTCCTCCAGTATTTGTACATATGACATCCATTTCATGTAAAAGTATACATATATGAATAAAAACTCATGTAGATTTTCAAGATAATTAGTTATCAGCAACTTGAAAATTAAAACTCCAAAATACAAAATTTCTTGTATTTTCAATAATGGTTAAAGTAAAATTGAACTGGGAAGGATTTTTAATGACATGGAAAGATTCTAACTTTGACCATAATGTTAAGTACATTAGTAATCTATTGATTATCTCTGTCAAATATTCACTGTAACAGTTATCGCATGCTAAATTTCCCATTTTAACCAATTTTTCCATAGTTGTATATCAGTGCTTTTCATTCTACTATAAGCAAAAAGCTTACGTTCTCCCCATATTGACTTAAGTACATTATCTTCAGACTTTTAACTTCATATTTTTCGTATTTGCTGCTAAAATTATCCTAGATTTAACCAATTACATGTTCAGAAATCAAGGGAAAGAAGACTTTATTACTGACTTGTGTAAGAATAGCCAGCATGTGTGTGTGTGTGTATGTGTGTGTATGTATGTATGTATATATATGATCTATGTCTAACCTATAAAATCATATATATCATATATTTTATATGCCTCCTTATTGAAAATGGTAGATTTTTCCACCTCTGTTGATATGACTATATTGAGCATAATAATTACATGAGTATCAATAATTGGAAAATCATGACTAGTTGGTAGTTTTGCTCTGAATCCTAGATGCAATTAAATAATTTTATGAAAAAATATACTGAAGATATGTTTAAGACAAAACAAACAAACTTTTGAAGTATAGATGATCATGCAGTGTAACAAATGGTAATATAGTCTTAGTCAGATTTGGGTGCATTCTACATAATAGTTTCAGCATTTCTATAACGATACCAACCATGAAAACTAAAGTTTATAATAGAAGAATGTATGTTCTCCCATGTTGCCTTAATGTTGGTTATTGCTTCATAACCACTAGGTACTCCATCTTTTCTTCATCAGAGAAGACTAAAAGAAAAAAGACTAAAAGGAAACAATAATAGAATTATTCCACTTAATAACTGAGATATTGTGTAGTTCCCAATATCTTCTAAAAAAGTGTTGAAATGGGAATATTGTCTTTTAATTATATATCAGAAATCAAGTGTTTCTACCCCTCCATATTTAAGTGTAAAAGTACACCAGAAGAGATGATTGGAACAGGAAGATATGGTATATCTACACAATGGAATATCACTCAGTGATCATAAAGGATAAACTCATGACATATATGCCATCATGAATGGAGCTGGGAGAAATCACGCAAAGTGAAAAAAATCAGAAAGAGAAAGATAAATGGCAGATGGTGTCACTATATGTGGAATATAAAGTAACTAAATTAATAGTCAGATAAAGACAAGCTTTAAAGTTAAACCTTGATAGCTGACTTCAGAACTGAAGCAACAAAGCAGGGAGAGGGTTGCAAAGGGTAAGAACAAAAAAAGAAGGGAGTAGACTAAGGGTGATTGGTGGTGGATGGAGTACAGAGTTAGTACTTGATGAGTTATCAGAATCTTACCTCAATTAAAAATAAATTGATTTTAAGGGCCTCCCTGGTGATGCAAAGGGTTAACTATCAGCACTATGAAGCTAACTGAAGCACCAGTTCAATCCCCAGCCAGGGAGCTAAATCGCATGGCACAACAGACGTCTCCTGTCTTGCCCACTGCTCCCCTCAGCAGTGTATTTAAGTCATTCTCCCATTCTGTTCCCCACTCAGTCTCTGATGAATCATCTCACACACACCCTAAACACACACCTCTGGACTATACCCCAGCTCTTGTATGAATAAATAAATAAATCTTAAAAAAATAATAATTAATTTAAAAAAATAGAAGTGCTTTAAAGAGATCAAAAATATATCAAGCAATATTCAATTCACCCGTGAACCATAACCATAGTCCCTTGTGCTCTTTCCTCCCCCATTTTGAGCCCTCATTCTCCCCCTCCCTCTCTGAATGTCTCTCTCTTATTTGGTTCCCTCATATTCCTGCTATAAGTGAAACCACTCGATATTTTTCCTTTCCTTCTGGCTTATTTCATTGTCCACAATCCCTTCTAGCTCTATCCATGTTGCATGTGTTTATCTTTTTAATTGCTACCTAGTATTCCATTGTGTATATGTACCACATCTTCTTGATCCAGTCATTCTATTTTTGGGCATCTGGGTTGTTTCCATATCTTAGGTATTATAAACAGTACTGCAATAAACATAGGTGTTCATGTATCTTTTTGGATTAATGTTTTTGTGTCCTTTAGGTGGACCACTTCCCCAAAGTGGTCTTACTGGGTCACATGGAGGCTCCACTTTTAGCAGTTTGAGGAAACTCCACATAGCTTTCCATAGTGTTTGGACAAGTTGACATTCTCACCAGCAGTGTAGGAGAGTTCCTTTTTCTCATCCTAGCCAACATTTGTTTTTTCCTGTTTTTTTTTTGATATGTGCCATTTTCATTGATGTAAGGTGGTATCTCGTTGTGGCTTTGATTTGCATTTCCCTGATTATGAGGGATGTTGAAAATTTTTTTCATACACCTGTTGGCCATTTGCATTTCCTCCTTGGAGAAGTGTCTTTTTAGCTCTTCTGCCTATTTTTTGACTGAATTTTTTCCTTTGTTTTCATTGAGTCATGCGAGTTCTTTGTACATCTTTGTGATCATTCCTTTATCAGTTGTATGAAATGCAACACTTTTCTCCCAATCTGTAGGGTGTCTCTTTGTTTTGGTCAATGTCTCTTTTGCTGTACAGAAGCTTTTTTAGTTTGATATAATACCAGTTGTTTATCTTTTCCTTCACTTTCTTTGCTTTGGGGATTTGTCTTTGAAGATGTTACTGAAATGTATGTCGTGGAGTGTTTTGTCTATGTTTTCTTCTATGTATTTTACGGTTTCAGGTCTTACATTCAGGTCTTTTATCCATTGTGAGTTGGCTTTTGTGCATGGTGGGAGATAGTGTTCCTGCTTAATATTTTTGCAGGTAGCAATACAGTTTTCCCATCACCATTAATTGAACAAACTGCCCTAGCAAATATTCATGAAATTTATATGGAACCACAGAAATCCTCGAATAGCAAAAGCTCGCCTGACTAAAAAGAGAGAAAATAGAGGTATCTCACCCCCATATTTCAAACTGTACTGCAAATCCATAATAATTAAAACAGCATGGTACTGGAATAAAAACAGATACACAGACCAATGGAATTGAATAGAAAACCCATAAATAAACCTGCATATTTATGTGCAACTAATCTTTGACAAAGGAGCAAAGATCAGGCATTATTTTTCTAACTGAAGTATGCATTTAATACTTCTCCTCTGTGATTCTATAGTTTCCTAGATACTATAATTTTTATATTGAAATAAGCTGACTATGTCCCCCTTGTAGGAATGCCAATTTGATGAGTACAGGTCTTTACATTAATCATCCAGTTATCTTTAACACAATTATCAGCATATAGCAACGTAATACATAAAACTCTAGCATTCTCTTAATGTTTTAGACTGACTCAAATTTCTGATTTAGCAGGAAATAAAAGGAATATAAAAAAGGAAACACTAGCTTGTGTCTGAAACAAAACTACATCAACATAAATACATAATGTTTATATTACATAGACAAATATATATATGAAATACATTATAGCTGTAATTTTTAATTAGGATTATTATAATCTAATCTTTACTTTCCATCATACATAAAAAAACTTGTTGAGGACCTCCCTGGTGGCACAAGGTGTTAAGTCTCAGCACTATGAAGCTATTGGCAGCTACTGCAGCATGAGTTCAATCCCAGGTCAGAGAGCTTCACACATGGCACAGCAAACTTCTCCTGTCTCACACACTGCTCCCCTTAACAGTGTATTTCAGTCACTCCACCTGTTCTGCTCCCCACTCTGTCTCTGGTGAATCCTCTAATATCCCCCACTTCTGGCCTACACCCCAGCTCTTGTATGCATAAATAAATAAATCTTAAAAAAAAAAAAAACTTGTTCAGTGATCACATGGGTCTATATTTTATCTCAAAGATTCTTTTTTTTTTAAAGATTTATTTTTTATTTATACATACAAGCTGGGATACAGGCCAGAGGCGTGGGGCAGTGAGAGGGTTCACCAGAGACAGAGCGGGTACAGAACAGGCAGATCAGAAATACACTGCTGAGGTGAACAGCGGGCAAAGCAGGAGAGGTCTGCCGCGCCATGTGGGATTCTCCCTGGCTGGGCATCGAACTCGCATCGCCACTGCCCACAGCTCCACAACGCAGCGCTTAACCGCTGCGCCACCAGGGAGGCCCCTCAAAGATTCTTGATAAAGAGTGGATCCACTAACTTTACTTTCTGTAAGATTACAGAATCTTTACTGATCAAACTTAATTCTTAAAGGTTCAATTAAACACCACAGTCTCTAGCATTGCATTAGAACATTTTATGATTATTTATTACAGTGTAAGTATGTACTTTATAATTTTAATTATAATATTCCAAAAATAATTTGTTACAGTGTTATCTTATTTTGCATTTATAAATATGTTAGTTATTAGAGCTGTAGTAATATTTGAAATGAGGATATCTATATTTAATCTTAGATCTGAAAATTATTCCCCAACAAATGTCTAGTAATGCATGAATTTTGAGTCAATATTTTCCATTCTACAAAACTTGCTCTAAAGTATGTGGTGTATGAAAAAGCCTTTCAACTATAAATTATCATTTGAAATGAAGTATGTTAATATTATTTACATTCTTCATTTCTCAAAAATTGTTATGCTGAAAAATAATGGCATGATTTATTTGGTGTGACCAGAATGTATTTTATGAGGTTTATAATGTCACCAAATTGTCATGCATAGTTATTGCAACCAAATATCTGATAAAACCAACAGTTAGCACCAACCCAAAAATCATATAAATAAGTATTGGTAAATTTAATTTCACTTAGAAAAAGTAGAGAGCATGGAGAAAGAGAAATAATAAAACAACACATAAAATTACTGCATAAAGTTATAAAAGTTGCATCCGAAACAGGATTTATCACAAGCTATTTTTATTGTATTATACTTTGTTGCATTTGTTAGTAGACTCCACCACACAAATTTAACACCGTCTTCTGAATCTAATTTTTTCCCAGGAGTTGTTGCTCTTATTCATGTATATATCCCAAGAGAGAAAACAGTAATCATCCTGAAGCTATAGAAAGAACAGCAATTCTGAACTCACTTACAAGTAATAGAAAAAAAAAATGAAAGCATACTGAGTTTACAAAAAGTTGCAAAAAGCTCCAGCACCAAAGTGATATTTATCATCAGGAAATATCCCTGATAGAAAAAAATGAGCAAGGTGTTTAAATTTTGAGAAAAGACATTTTCTACTCAGAATTAAATCAATTTTATCACTTGAAAGCTGCTTTAATCTGTCACAGGGTAGAAAAAAACTATGATTGCATATTATTGGTAGGTAAAGGCATCACTTTAAAAAATATGTATTTGAATTAGGACAAACCTGAGATAAAACAGTCTCATGACCCGTCCGATACATTTTGTTTGAAATAATATTTTTGACAATTATATAGCATAATAATAAGCAGTCTGTGAAGTTAGCAATTTAAAAGCATATTTTTCATCATGAAGGTCACTTACCAGCAGTTAGTGAACATTTAGAGGCAGCTTGACTTAAATGGATATTAGTCCTACAAAGAACAATATATAAAAACAGAACCATTTTTCTTAAGACAGGCATTTCAGTAAGTCATATCAAGTACAGTGTTTTTGTCTAACATTGTCACTCTTCATAAAGTCAGAAAATTAACTTTAATTTTCAATCATTATTGATCTGATGAATATATGTCTAAGACACTGTGGAACAGAAAATTTGACATGTTCAACTTAAATATATGGAATAACAAGGAACTTAAACTTTATAATTTTTTTTTAAATTTACAATGTATTAAGATAAAATAATTAAATAAGATCCTTCCCCCCAAAAAACAAACAAACAAACAACATTTGGACACTAACATAATCCACTAGACAACTTTATTCCGGGCACTGCAAGCATGATCACCACAAACAATGTAACAAAATCCCTTCTTAATAACTGTTAGTGGCAGGGCATGTATGTTCAACTTCCCCTTGCCATACTTGAATCTGACATTACTCTTCAACATGAAGAAAGTTCTATTTCCAAGAAACTCTTAAACTCTGTTTTAGCTGTTTTATATGTATAGTTGTTTTGAACAAAGTTAGCTGTTGATACCATGATCATTTGTTCTTCTCAGTCATAGGAAGCATATTAAAGGCTGAAATAAATATTGCCAACAACTTTTGACTGCTAAATATCAAGTACTGTGTTAATAATAGTTGATTCAATCTCAAAATAATTTAGAGGACCTCTCTGGTGGTACTAGGGGTTAAGTCTCAGCACTGTGAAGCTATCTGCAACCACTGATGCATGAGTTTGATACCCAGCCAGGGAGTTAACCCACATGGCACAGCAGACCTCTACTGCCTCTCCCCCTGCTCCCTTCAGCAGTGTATTTCAGTCAATCTACCTGTTCTGCTCCCCAATCTGTCTCTGGTGAATACTCTCACAACCACACCTCTGGCCTACACCCAAGCTCTTGTATGCCTAAATAAATTAATCTTTAAAAAATAGTTTGTAGTTAAATATACATACATAAAATCTAATATTTTAAATATATATATTCCTTTTTAAATACACTCATTTTTAATAATTCATTTTACTTTAATTTTTACTTAGAAGAACTGGGGTGTAGGCTAGAGGTATGGGAAGTGAGAGGATTCACAAGAAATGAAGTGGGGAGCAGAACAGTTGGATTTACTGAAATACACTGCTGAAGGGAGCAGTAGGTGAGACAGGAGAGGTCTACTACACCACATGTGGGTTAGCTCCCTGGCTTGGGATCGAACACAGACTATAACAGTGATAGCCCTGATACTTAACTCATAGGCCACTTGGGAGACCCTAAAATTTAATATTTTTGCCAAAACAATCAGTGTTATTCACCACATTAATAAAAATAAAGATAAAATTGATACATTATATCAATAGATTAAAATAAATTATTTGACAAGACTGAATAATCATATATGAGAAAAACTCTCAAAAAATGAGAATAGAAGGAACATACCTCAACAATGTAGGTAATATATGACAAATCCACAGCTAAAATCATACTGAATAGTAACAAAAAAACTGAATTTTTTTCTTCTAAAATGATGACCAAGTAAAGGATGTGCACTTTTCCCACTGCTATTCAACATATTATTAGTAGCTATGACCAGAGCAAGAGAGGTATTGGGAATTCAAACTCAAAATTAAGTGAAACAATCATTATTTGCAGAGAACATGAAAATATACATAGAAACCCTAAAGATATCATTATAAAAATAATATTAAAAAAAAAAGTATTTCAAATGGCATCCTACAAAGCCAATATAAAAATCGGTTGCTTTCCTATATGTATATAATGAACTGGAAGATAAAACTCCATTTATAATCATGAATATTTTGGGATTAAACTAGTAAGTCCAGTGAAAAACCTATAGGAAGAAAACTATAAAAATAATTAAGGGAAATGGAACACACAAAAGACTGAAAATATATGCTCTTGTACGGACATAATTATCATTGCTAAAATTATCATATTACCCAAAGTAACATACAAATTTCATGTAATACTTATCAAATTTTAGTAAAAGTCTCCTAAGAAATAGAGCAAACATTATTGGAATTTTTATGGAGGCACAAAGTGTTGCCAAATAAATCCTGTGAAAAAATAAGAAAAATGAAGCGATTACATTTTTGGACATCAAATGATAAAGCTATAGTAATCAACATATGGTACTGGAATAAATGCAGACACACAGATCAATGGAAAATAATTGAAATCTACATTTATTTGGACAGTTAACTTACAAAAAGGACCCAAGGAGAAAGAAAAGTCTCTTAAAGAAATGGTGATAGCAGGGCCTCCCCAGTGGCGCAGCGGTTAAGCGCTGCGCTGTGGAGCTGTCGGCAGCGGTGACGCGAGTTCGACGCCTGGCCGGGGAGAATCCCGCATGGCGCGGCAGACCTCTCCTGCCTCGCCCGCTGCTCCCCTCAGCAGTGTATTTCTGATCTGCCTGTTCTGCTACCCGCTCCGTCTCTGGTGAACCCTCTCACCGCCCCACGCCTCTGGCCTGTACCCCAGCTTGTATGTATAAATTAAAAATAAATCTAAAAAAAAAAAAAAAATTAAAAAAAAAATTAAAAAAAAAAAGAAATGGTGATAGCAAAATTGGGAGGTCACATGAAAAACATGAAACTAATTCACTACCTCACACAATACACAAAAATGAGCTCCAAATGGATTAAAGTCTCGGATGCAATACATACAGTCATAAGATACAGAGAAGAAAACAGGTAAAATGTTTCACAACAGTGGCTTCTGTGATGTCTCTGTGTCACAACTCCAAAGTCAAAGTTAACAAAAACATATATAAATAAATAAATAACACTACATGAAACTGAAAGCTCTGCACAGCAAAATAAAGTATGATTAAGATGAAAAGACACCCTACCAACTGGGAGAGATTATTTGTAATTAAACATCCTATAAGGTAATAATATCAAAGTTCTGCAAAGAGCTCACAAAATCCAACAAGAAAAACAAATAAACCAATCAAGAAATGGGCAGAACAACTGACATTTTCCCAAAGAAGACATACAGATTTCCACCAGGCACAGGGAAAAAAAAAAAAAAAGTTCCTCATCACTTATTGTCAGAGAAATGGAAATTAAAACACACACACAAAAAAATCTCCCACCTTATTAAAGACAGAGAATGGACCCTATTAAACAAACAAACAGAAACAGTAAGAACTGGTGAAAATAAGGAGAAAAAAAAAAAAGAACACACACTGTTGCTAAGAATGTAGAATGTTCTAGCCCTATGAAAAACATCATGGAGATTTCTCAAAATCTTTAAAATAGAACTGCTACATGATCAAATAATTCTACTTGTAGGAATCTATCCAAAGACTACAAAGTACTAATTCAAATGGATACATTAACCTCTATGGTCATTGCAGCACTATTTACAATAGCCAAGTTATGAAAGCAAACTATGTACCCAAAGACAAAAGGGTGAATTGAGATAAAGTAGAATATACAATTAAATAATAACTGATAAAAAAAGATGAAATCTTGCCATTTGCAACATCATGGATGGAACTAGAAAGGATGATGCTTATCGAAATAAGAAAATAAGTAGAAAGATAAATAATAAAAGTTCTTACCATTATAAGCACTATGAAAAAAGGGAAAGAAAAAAAAAAGCTAAACAAAGAAACAGACAAAATTAAACTATAACAAACCCTAGAAATCTGACAATAGAATCCAGGCTAGCAGAGATGGAGGGAAAGTTTCAGGGACCAAAACATTCTGGGGCCTAATGAACTAATGGAAGTTTATCGGTGCTTTGTTTGTGAATATGTTGTAGTAACATACCTGTGAAGAGATGTAAGCCTATATCCTTAAATAATATAAAATGATTTAAATCGATATTATCTCAATAAAAAAGTGAATCATTAAAAAATACAGTTTTCAAAACAGGTATCTTGCTAAATGGAGTCAAGTATAGATGCTATAATTCAGAAATCAAATCCAAGGGGCTGCTCAATTCTTGTCTCTGTGAAGAAAAAATTCAAAGTCAAGACCAGAGTTAGGCAAAAAAGCAAAAGATTTATTGTTAGATTAGAACAGGAAAGCTCTCTGAACAGAAAGGGATCCTGAGTGAGTAAACAGTGAGGGGCAAATAACAGGTGTTTATGTGGGTATGATAAGCATGGGGTTGGGGGCCAGGTCTTAGGTGTCTTTGTGTTGTGTCTCTTGTTGATTAGTTGAGGCCCTCTGGATCTCCCAGATTACTTGGTCTGTTTTCCCTGAACAAACTTTTCTCCATTGCTTTAGCATTGTGTGTGTTTTCTGAATACTCAGTTTCTCACTGAGTTGGGGCACCCTGAACCTACCTGACTGCCTGTCCCAGCCACATATCTGCCACCCAACTCTGGGATCATATCAAGAGATAGATAACCTCCATTACTTGGTTCCTCACATTCCTTGAACCCTTACTAATAATTCTGGTGTTTCTGTTCTTTGCCCTGTGTCTACTTAATCTCTTTGTAAAAGTTTCTCTTACAGGTTAAAAACAGTGAAACTTCAGATGGTGGTCCAACTAGTCAGAACAATAAATGTCCCAACCGATTTCTACCGGAACCCTTGGACAGACAGACTTCAGAGTATAAGCCCTGGGCCTCCCTGGTGGCCTAGAGGTTAAGTTTCTGAGCTGTTGCCACTATGAACTGAGTTTGATCCCCTGCCAGTGACCTAACCACGTATGGTGCATCAGACATCTCCTGTCTTGCCCAGTGTTCCCCTTAGCAGAGTAATTCATTCACCTGTTCTGTTGCCCACTCTATTTCTGGTGAATCCTCTCATCCCCCACATCTCTGGTCTACACTGCAGTTCTATGCAAAATAAAAACATTACAATAAATAAATAAATAAAAAGTGTACAATCCCTGATTGCCACATCCTCCACACACATTCAGCAGGAGGGAGCCAGAATGGTTATCACCTACTTTCCATAATAACAGTTAGGGACACCACTCTTAGGGCAGGTGGGGTGGGGTGGGTGGTGGGGGCTGTTGAAGGAGCAAGTTAGAAGATTACTATAGACAATCAGGATCGGGATGCCCCAAGGCCGTTTATCACATTAAATGGGTAGAAGTTGGTTGGGGTCAGGGTATTCCAACCTAGTGAAAAATGAATGTTCAGAAAATCCACACAATCCTAAAGCAAGGGACCAAAGATCATTCTGGAAAACAGACTAAGTAACCTGGGAGACCCAGTGATCCTCAATCACCTGGAAGATCCAGTGTGTCTCAATCAATCAACAACAAACACGACTCTGAGACACTCAAAGTCCAAACCCCCTCTCCTTTTCCACCATACCTATATAAACTCCTTTTTCTTGCCCCCTCAGTTGCTACCCACTTGAGACCCAGCTCTCCTCAGAGAGCTTTCCTGTCATTCTTAACCAACAAATCTCTTGCTTTTCAATCTAACTCTGGTCTTGATGTTGAATTCTTTCCTCTCCTAGACAAGAGCCCCCCTGTAGTCTGCCTTCATTGTGTCATTCCTAAATATTGTCATGTGTGTACCAAGTCCACATACCACTATGAAATTTTTAGGTTGAATATTTTAGTTAAGTGCCCATTTCATTATGTCCACAACTGCATCCTTTAGTTTTTTGTTATTTTTTGTTACTTTCATTGTAAAACTTATTGTTTATAATGTTGCAAATGCTTCTCACTTCTCTTTCATAATTTTAGTAATAATACTACCTGAATTTTGAGTCATGAGAAATAGCACACTTCTTAAGAGTTTTAAAGTCCAATGGAAGAACAGAAATTAGACCATTTACCTCCCTTTTTTTATTTTTATTTTTATTGTTATTTATGTCTTTTACATTTTGTATTCCCCTTGGGTAGCCCACCACCAATTCACCCGTGATCCATCTCCATGATCCCTTGTGTTCTTTTCTATTCCATTTTGTGCCCTTATACCCCCCCCCTCGCTGAGTGTCTCTCTCCTATTTGGTTTCCCTATAGTCCTGTTATAAGTGAAACCATTCGATATTTTTCTTTTTCTTTCTGGCTTATTTCACTGAGTATGATCCCCTCTAATTCCATCCACGTCGCTGCAAATTGCATGTGTTTATCTTCTTTCCATGATGAATAGTATTCCATTGTGTATATGTACCACATCTTCTTGATCCAATCATCTATTTTTGGAGATCTGGGTTGCTTCCATACCTTTGCTATTGTGAACAGTGCCGCAATGAACATACGGGTGCATGTATCCTTTCGGATTAGTGTTTTTGTGTTCTTTGGGTAAATTCCCAAAAGTGGTATTGCTGGGTTGTATGGAAGATCCATGTTGAGCAGTTTGAGGAATCGCCATACAGCTTTCCATAGTGGTTGGACCAGTTCACATTCCCACCAGCAGTGTAGAAGAGTTCCTTTTTCTCCACATCCTTTCCAGCATTCGTTGTTGCCTGTATTTTTAATGTGTGCCATCCTGTCAGGTGTGAGGTGGTATCTCATAGTGGTTTTGATTTTCATTTCCTTGATTATAAGTGATGTTGAGCATTTTTTCATGTACCTGTTGGCCATTTGCTTTTCTTCTTTGGAGAAGTGCCTTTTTAGCTCTTCTGCCCATTTTTTGACTGGGTTATTGGCTTTGTTTTTGTTGAGTTGTGTGAGTTCCTTGTAAAATTTACCTCTCTTAAGCAAATCCTCTAACACTTTCATAAGGCACAGAATGCATTGTTTCTGCCAACTACTCTGCTGCACTGTCCTCCAGTGAAAGGCACAATTACTCATGGGTAAAGGATTGCCACTGAGAGAAGAGAAGATGGATCAGGGATAACAACCAGTGAAGTCTGCTCTAGAAAAACAGTCTTCAGATATGATAAAAAAGATATTCTACAAATCATTGCCATCATGGTGGTTGAGAATAATCATATCCAAAGGGCAGCAACCTGAATGAAACAGAAACATGTTTATAGGATGTTTAGACAACCATCTTATATTTGTGCTATGCAAGTATTATGAATAAACTAAGACAAAACCTGAAGAAGGAAGTGCTGATTTAAATCTGGTTTATTAAAACAGCTAAAATATAGTATAAATCAGTTTTGCTTTGATGTGTTTTACTTGTTTTCAACAAAATATGCTAACTAGTTTTAACTGTCTTCAGAATTTCTATGAAAAACATCAATCTTTGCTTCAATATTCCCTATGCATTTCTACAGGTGTATAAGAATTCTGTTTCATTTGTTCATCAATGCATTTCCAATCATTTCCTTATTCATTTACATAACTTAATCATGCAAATTTATCAAGAGAGTTCCATACATTGATTCACTGTTTTTCCACTCATACATTAATAAATATAACTAGTAAAAGTTAACAAATCAAGGGGGATTTTTAAAAATATCTTTTTTAATGCAGCATTATGATATGTTAGGTAAAATTGAGTATATGGTGTGGTGGTTCCTGCGCAAAGAATGTGAAATATTATGTATCATATCATGTTGTTTTGGTTAGACAGGGATAAATGGACACATTGGCTTTATTCTCATGAATTTTACAGTTGGTAGAATCTTATGTTCAATGAGAACAATGAGTAATTACAATTATAATGGAAGAGGTATCATGGGAAAAGTTATTGGATACTGCATATGACTGTTTTCTAGGGGATGTCAAAAGAAAACCTGTGTTAGCTATGGCTTGAAAAAATATGACTAGATAGTTTGAGTTTTCAAGGAGGAGATATATTTCATACAGAGGATAAACACATTAGAGTAGGAACAGATATGGTATGTTCAAGACAGTCATTTGTGAAACAATTTTACTTTATTCCCACTAACCCTGTAAAGACTGTCTCCACTCTCAAAATTAAGCAACTAGTCCTGCAGGAGAGTAATAGTCCCCTTATCTGAGAACTGTGAAGAGTAATACAAGAATGAGTACTCACATTACAAGTCACAGTGACAGTGGAGAGGGAGAGAGAGAGAGAGAGTGCTCTCAATCTTATAGAGCCATTTACATTTCACTGGGTAGTGACAGTTTAAACAGTTGATGTTGTTCCTCAGGTCCTCAAGACTCAATTTCTCTAGTTACATATACTAGAGACAAAAAGGTAGGAAAAGAAAACTGGAGCCTAGCATTGGAAACAAAACATTAGTTTAACATGCAATTCTAGTTCATCAAATTTCAACTAGTCCAATTTCTAGGTTTTTATCTTACCTGTAGTATTTTCATATTGTTTGCAGAGGAATCTCATCAATGCACATTCAAAACAATTTTTAACCAACACATCATAATGCTGTATTACACTAAATTTTTCTCTTTGGCTTTTATTAATCCAACTTTTATTATGCCTTCAAATCCATAAATTTTCTAGATACTATTTTAATTATTATGCAACATTTTTCTTCTTCCGCAATTTCTGCTATCCCTCTCTCCAACACTCTCTGTTTTTCCACTATTTTTCTTTAATCCTTTTCAATCATATACATTCATTACATTAACATTAGGTCAATATCTTGTGACATTTAATGTGGCCTGCACACTGCATTTCCCAGCTCTAAATGAACTATTCCTTTGAGCTTGAATGTTTTGTTTCTGTGGCTCACTTCCCCTTTGATGATAATTACCAATATTTGAGGTTACTGTGACACTGTTTATATATTCTCAACTGATTAGAGCTATGGACACTATATGGTGGGAATTTCATATTTCCTGTTTTAATATTTATTTTATTTATCAGCGTAGGGTAAAGAAAATCTGTACCTTTAATATTTTTCCTGTCAGAGAATCAAATTATTATAAAATGTTTAATTATTAACAGATATAAACAATTAGTGATCCTGAATTCCAGAAATAAAATTACATATACAAAATAGTGCTATACCAAATATATAGTCTATTTCCCAGTATCAATTAGGTTATTTGTTATCCATATATAGGATAATTTTGCTCTCCCTTCCCTATTCTCCTTACTGACTTTCAAATGTTCTTTTGATGACTTATAAATGTTTTCCGTATTGCCTCTAATCTTCATCTCTCCTGCCTCAATCACAAGACCATTTGTTTATATGACATCTATTAGACATAACTTTCTTATTTAAACTTATATTTCTTCTTAGCGCTGTTTCAATTGTTATGTTTTTCATTTTTTAAAATAATTCATTCAGTAGCTTATAAACTGTGCGTAAAATCTAATTTTTTTTTTTTTTTTGGTTATAAGCTAAGTATTAGATCATTTATTTTCTCTGGTCTACTAGTTAGTTTTTCATTGGCACTCTTGTATGAGAGTTATCAAATACCATTCATATATCATAAGTTATCTCACACTTGTATGAGAAAATTCATTTTAATTCATTCTTTTTTTTAAGAATATAATTTATCCTATTTTTCTTAGTATTAAAAGAAGACATACTAACATATTAAAGTTGAACTTTAAACAATGCAAAGATTAATGGCACTGATCACTATGCAGCGGAAAATCTCCATGGAAATTTTGACTCCACCAAAACTTAACAGCAATAGCCAGTTGCAAAACTGAAGTCTTACCAACAAATAGTTGATTAACAACATATTTTGCATATAGTGTATTTTACAGTAATGTAAGTGAGATTCAGTAGTTATCAGCTTTATAGATAAGAGCAGTTCCGATCATAAACACTTTTGGTTTATGATCAAAACTCTGTAAAGTCAACCTATCTCTGTCTTAAATTGTGATGCTCACTTGTCTTCCTTTAGGGATTTTTTTTTTCCAAATAGGACATTTTTGTTTGCCCTAAAATGCTGATTAAGCAGATATTATTTCTCCTCTCCTTTGGGAAATTATTTGCTGCTTCTTGGTCAGAAGAAACTGTTTCTCCTGTAATCTTGATATATTTAATGTCAAATCACTTTCTGAAATTTTCAAACCTTGATTAGCTGTCATTAAATAATCCAATATTAGATTTTACAACTACATTTTACATTAAATTATCACATAATGTCTTTTGTTTTTTTAAATGAAATTGGTATCTATAGGTATGTCTTTCTTATAGAAATCCTGCATCCACATAAAAGATGTGTTTTAAATATAAGACAAAAAGTTATTTCATATAATATGCAAGGTTTTTCATAATTGCTGGCATAGCTGCAACAATAACTTCACAAATTTCCTTTTCTTTTTCTACAATAATCCTGATGCTTGACACATTTCTCTTAAAATATTGGGTAATCAGGGGCCTCCCTGGTGGCACAGTGGTTAGGTGCTGTGCTGCAGACCTGTTATTGGCAGCGATGAGAGTTCAATGCCCGGCTAGGGAGATTACCACATGGCACAGCAGACCTCTCCTGCCTGGCCCTAGGCTCCACTCAGCTGTGTATTTCTGTTGATCTGCTCTTCTGCTCCCCACTCTGTCTCTGGTGAACCCTCTTGCTGCCCCACGCCTCTGGCCTGTACCCCAGCTTGTATGCATAAATAATTAAATCTAAAAAAAATCTTGGGTAATCATCATGGCACACCTCGATGAACATTGAAAACTGTGAAATTCAAGCTTTTATTTTATTTTTTAAAATTAATTTATTTATGCTTTCAAGAACTGGGGTGTAGCCCAGAGGTGTTGGGATGAAAGGAATAACCAGAGACAGAGTGGGGAGCAGAACAGGCATGTTGACTGAAATACACTGCTGAGGGGAGCAGTGGGTAAGGCAGGAGAGGTCTGCTGTGCCATGTAGGAAGCTCCTTGGCTGGGGATCAAACTCATGCTGCAGTGGCTGCCAATAGCTTCTTAGTGCTGAAACTTAAACCGTAGTGTCACCAGGGAGTCCCCTCAAGCTTTTATTTTAATGTCATTACTTTTCTGTTTCTTGGGAACATTACATCATCACTAGTGGCACGCGTGTGGTTTACTCTAAGATACTTATGTAATTTGCAAATTGGTTTATTTTCTTTTTTTTTTTAAAGATTTATTTATTTATGCATACAAGCTGGGGTATAGGGCAGAGGTGTGGGGTGGTCAGAGGGTTCACCAGAGACAGAGTGGGGAGCAGAACAGGCAGATCAATGGAAATACACTGCTGAGGGGAGCAGCAGGCGAGGCAGGAGAGGTCTGCTGTGCCATGTGGGAATCTCCCTTGTTGGGTGTCGAACTCGCGTCTCCGCTGCTGACAGCTACACAGTGCAGCGCCTAAATGCTGCGCCACCAGGGAGGCCCACATTGGTTTATTTTCTTATTTTCTCCCTCTTTTGTATCATTGTGTGTGCACAAATATACATAGATATACATACATACACATATATGGACAACTGATTTTTGTGTGTTGATTTTATAATATACCACTTTGCTAAATTGATTTTTTTCAATTAGCTTTTCCATGTAATCTTGAAGTATGTGTGTGAGTGTATTATCATGCTGTCTGCAAAAAATGATAGTATCACTTCTTTTTGTTTTCTAAATTTTAATCCATTTTTATATTTTTCTGCATAATTGCTTTAGCTACAACTTCTAATACTATGTTGAATAGTAGTGGTGAGAGTGGATATACTTGTCTTTTACCAGATCTTAATGTAAAAGCTTTCAGATTTTCACCTTTGAGACTTATATCAGTTTTTCGCTATGGGTTTTTTTGTAAATGGCTTTTATTGTGTTAAGTTATGCTTCATTTATTGACAGTTTTTTTGATGGTTTTGAACATAAATTGATTGAACATAAATGGATTAAACATTAAATGTTTCCTAGGCATCTACTGAGAAGTTTATTATTTTTTTTTTATCTTTCATGTTAATGTAGAGAATTACTTTGATTGATTTTCAAATGTTGAACCATCTTGTTTTCCTGGTATAAATCACACTTGGTCATGGTGTATAGATACTTTTAATGCATTGTTGAATTTGGTTTGATAGGATTTTATCCAGGATTTTCAAGCATGTGTTCGATAGGAAGCTTGGTCTGTATTTTTGTTTTCTTTGTTATCTTTGTTTGGTTTTGGTATTAGAGGTATTGAACAAATGAAAAAGTATTTGGAAATATTCCTTCTTTTTTATTTTTTTTGGAAGAGTTTGACTAATACAGATATTCATTCTTTTTGGAAGGTTGGGTATAATTCATATGTGAAACCATCTGGTACTGCCCTCTTGTTTTTGTGAGCGTTTTGGTTTCTGTTTCCATTCCCTTGCCTGTGATTGCTTTGTGAAAGATTTCTGTTTCTTCCTTGTTCTGTCTCAGATGACTACATAATTCTAAGAGTTTGTCCATCTCTTCTAGTTTTATTGAATTTTTTTAACATAAAATATTCCTTGTAGTCTCCAAATTTCTGCAGCTTCATTTTGATACTACTTATTTGAGATTTCTCCCTTATTTTCTGGCTGAACTTTGCTAGAGGTTTGTCTATTTTTAGTGTTTTCAAAGAGCTAGCTTTTGATTTCATGATATTTTGGATTGTCTTTTTAATTTCTAAGCCCTTTGCTTCTGCCTTAGTTTTTATTGTTTGTTCTTTTAATGGTTTTGGGTCTATTTTTCTTTTTCTAATTGCTCAAGTTTTTTTTTTATTTATTTGATTTTTTATTTGAGTGCTTTCTTATTTTTTTATGTGGGCATGTATTGCTACATATTTCCCTCTTAGTACTGCTTTTTCTGCAACCTAAAATCTAAAATTTTGGGATTTTTATGTGTGCTTGTTTTCACTTGTTTGAACCATTTTTTTTAATTTCCTCATTAATCCAGTAGTCATTCAGTAGTGTTCAGTCTCTATGTATTAAAAAGTTAAAATATATGGAAGAAATGTTCTCTATATCAGAAATAGAGAGATTAAAAATTAGGAAAAATTCATGGAAGTAGAATATATCAAGTGGGGAAATGAGTTAGTGTAAATGAAGATGTAGATGTAAATAAAACAAAGCAGAGAAAGAAAGTAGTGTAAGAAAGAGAGAAACAACATGAAGAAGAAGAAGGAGGAGGAGGAGGAGGAGGAGGAGGGGAGGAGGGGGGAGGGAGGAAGAAGAGAAATGCTTTGGGAGTTCTCTAAATCCATGAGACAAGACAACAGAAGAATAATGGGAATACCAGAGGATGAAGGGAGAAAGAAAGCAATGAAATGTATTTAAATAAATAGAGGAGGAAAACATCCTAAACTTAGAGAAGAGAATAAATAAGAGAATGAATTTAAAAATCCTAGAAGCTAAAATAATCTCTATTTACCTAAATAAAGCAAGACTGACATGATAGATGATAGATAGATAGATAGATGATAGATAGATAGATGATAGATAGATAGACAGATAGGTAGACACAGACTTCCATGATCTCAGAACAGAGAAAGAGTACTGAAACTGGCAAAGGGGAGAGGGAGAAGCAGATAACATGTAAAGGTACCCTTATCAGCCTAAGATTAGACTTCTCTGAAGAAGAACTACAAGTGCGGAGAGAATGGACTCATAGATTCCAAATACACAAGTAAGCCAGGAAATACACTATCCTATAAGTTTATCCTTCAGATACAAAGGAAGAAAAATGTCCTTTTCATATACAGAGGAATTCAAAGTGCTTGCAATTAATAAACCACTCCTTCAAGAAATAGGTGCTTACGGGGCCTCCCTGGTGGCACAGCGGTTGAGCGCTGCGCTGTGGAGTTGTTGGCGGCAGCACGCGATGCGAGGTCGACGCCCAGCTGGGGAGAATCCCACATGGTGCGGCAGACCTCTCCTGCCTCGCCCACTACTCCCCTCATCAGTGTATTTCTAATCTGCCTGTTCTGCTCCCTACTCTCTCTCTGGTGGACCCTATCGCCACTCCACGCCTCTGGCCTGTACCCCAGCTTGTATGTATAAATAAATAAATCTTAAAAAAAAAGAAATAGGTGCTTACACATCTAAACCAAAGGGAAGAAAGAACACAAAATACTGAATAAGGAAACATATTCAGTCACAAAAAATTAAGAATAAAATGGCAGTAACAGATCACTCTAAATGGATTGAACTCACAAATTAGAAGACATAGTGTTTAGTTGGATCAGGAGGCAGAATCCAACATTCTCATATTAACAGTAGTCACACATAAACTCCAAAGATAATTAAGGTTCAAAGAAAATGATTAGGAAGCAGTCAACTAAACAAATGGGACTCAAAAGATGGCATAGAAAGTCATACTTATATCAGAACTATGTTTCCAGTTAAAAGAGTTAACAATAGACAGAAGGGATACTGTGTGATGATAAAGGCAATGATATCATTAATACATGACATGTATTTCCCCATTCAGTATGGTGTTTTCACTTGAGTTATGGTTTCTTCACTATGCAGAAAGTTTTTAGTTTGATGTAATCATCACTGTTTATTTTCTCTTTTGCTTTTGTTTTCTTTGTTTTTGGGGATAAATCCTTAAAAACATTCCAAAATGAGTGCTATGAAATATTTTGCTTATGTTTTCTTCTATTAATTTTATGATATCAAATATTAAATCCAAGTATTTATCCATTTTGAATTGATTTTTGTGTTTGATGTAAGAAAGTGGTCTATTTACGTTCTTTAGTTAAGCATACATTTCATTTCATTATCAGTACTTTTTTTATTTTACTATTGTATATTTAGAAGCATGCAACAATTTTGAAAAAAAAAAGACAAGTTTTGTTTATAAATTTAATCCCCAATAGCTGCTTAATTGCCACACCCAAATCTTTACCCAATTCAATGCAATGAGAGGTAGATGGATACTGTCCTTCAGTTCTTATCCTTTCACTTGAATTCTTTATTTCCTCAAAAGCCCAGGATATATTTTCTGGAAATGGAATTGTCATTCCATTTCAGCAGTGATTTGAAGACTATTGCTTCTTCACTTTCTCTGGGTTCTCTGGCTGTGTCTCATGGTCTCACTGCTGCCACTTCTGCTGTGTGCTCTCCTCGCTGCTGTCGTGCACTCCTACCTTGTGCTCTCTGCGTCTCTACCGCACACACTTGCATGTCACACTATGTCACACTGAGCCATGCTTCTCCATGCCCTTCTTCAGGCGCCCACCATCAGGCATGTGCGTAGGCCTGCAGAGGCCCATCACCAAGGGGGTAGGCAGAAAACCCTGACAACTCATCCACTTACCCTACAAACAGCAACAATAACAAAATTTTCTTAAAAGCAAAGAAGCCTTAAGTTTCCTCTATGACAATATCAAGAGTAAATAATTTGCATTATATTGGTCCCAGAAGGAATAGTGAAAACAAAAGCACACACATACAAAAACAATTGTCTCAAGGAAATAAATAATAGTTGAAAATTTACCTAATCTGGGGAAGGAAACAGACATCCTGGTAAAGGAAATTCAGAGACTAATATAAGAGGAAACCACAGAAATCTACATGAAGACACATTATAATTAAAATAGTAAAAGTGAAAAATAAAGAAAAGATCTTGAATCCAGGAAGAAAAAAACTTGCAACATACAAGGGGAACTCTAAAATTTCTCAACAAACTTTAGAGGGAAAAAGTGAATGTCATGGCATACTCAACATGCTGAAATTTTTAAAGCGAAATATCAGCCAAGAATTCTATACCCTACTAGGTTAACAATCATAATTGAAGGGGAGATTATGCAATTCTCAGGTGAACAAAGTCTAAAAGATTTTATTGCCAATAAACTGGCCTTACTAAAAAAAAAGTTAAAGTAACATTTTTAATCTGAAAAGTAATGGCACCAAGGAAACATATGTTAGAGAAGATATCACTGAAAAAATAAATGCATAGCAATAGCAATGCATCAGGGTCTCCATGTGACCTAGGATTTACAGTCTCAGTGGTATCACTAATATGGCCTGAGTTTGAACCCTGGTCAGGAAGCTAACCACATATGGTGTAGCAGATCTCTCCTGTTTCACCTGTTGCTCTCATAGCAATGTATTTCAGTAATTCTCTCTGTTCTGCTCCCCACTCTGCCTCTAGTGAATCATTTCATCCCCACAACTCTGGCTTACACCCCAGTTTTTCTACACACACAAAAAATAAATTTGAAATAATAAATAAATATAGTTAAAAAAATAGTAATTGCATCACTTACAGAAGAAGCATGGATATTCAAAGATTAAAGTAGTAAAATTTAAGTTGCAATATTTAGTCAAGGGATACATATAATATGAAGATGCAATATTAGACATCAAACTATACAACATGGAAGAAGTTAGTAGAATAAAATGTAAATATTTGAAATGTGTTGTGTTAAGAAATTATCAATCTAAAACAGAACTTTGTATATATAAGATATTCCAAGTGGTTTAAGTCAGACAGAAAAAAGATAAACACTGAAATTTTAGGTGTGCATTGAATCTAAATAAACCACACTCATAGAAACAAGCAAATACAAACAGAAAGACTATCAAAGGTAGTAGTGAAGAGGAAAATAATGGATAAGGGTGGTGAAAAGGTCCACACTATAATTATTAGGATAACTAAATTCCGGCTATTTAATGAAAAGAGGATTTTAATGAAAAGAGGTTTACTATAGTTAGTAATACTATTGTATATGTGAAAGTTGCTAAGAGAGTAGATCTTAATGGATCTCTCACAATAAAAAACAGTAACTATGTGAGGTAATTAATGTAAACTAAACTAGTTGTGGTAATCCTTTGTAATACATACACATATCAACAACTATGTTATAGGGGCCTCCCTGGTGGCGCAGCGGTTAAGTGCTGCGCTGTGGAGCTGTCGGCAGCGGCGATGCGAGTTCGACGCCTGGCCGGGGAGAATCCCACATGGCGCAGCAGACCTCTCCTGACTCACCCGCTGCTCCCCTCAGCAGTGTGTTTCTGATCTGCCTGTTCTGTTCCCCACTCTGTCTCTGGTGAACCCTCTCGCCGCCCCACGCCTCTGGCCTGTACCCCAGCTTGTATGTATAAATAAAAAATAAATCTTCAAAAAAAAAAAAAAACTATGTTATATACAAAATAGTGCAATGTTGTAGTTAGGTATTATCAATTAAACTTTAGGAGTATAATTATAAAATGCAGTACAATATTTGAAATTGATTTTAAAGTTTTAAAAAAATGCTATGGTGACAATGCACAAGTGAATTGGTGATGAGAATTTTACAGTGTCTACACCTGAAAGGAGAAAGCATGCATGTACAAAAAGGAAGAAAGATATAAAATATATATAAAATAAAACATAGGAAATAGGAAAGCTAAGAAAAACTGTTCAAAATTAAAAAATAAAATTAGTAAAGTAAATCCAAGCCAGAAAGACAGAAGCTTATTCAGGATTTTATACAGTAAAATAGTTGTGTTACCATGACAACAGGTAATATTAATTTTTTGTGCTAAAATTTGGGAAATATGAGGTCATGGCTCTTTTTCAGGCTTCCTCCAACATAGTAGTGTTAAAAACTAGTGCCTACTTTCTTTGGTTTCCTTTTTTCTGTTTTTTGTCTTCTACTCAACTAATAACACTGGTCAACAGTGAGATCGTAAATGACTTGAAAAAGTCCTAATCTGGGCCTCCCTGGTGGCACAGCGGTTAAGCGCTGGGCTGTGGAGCTGTCGGCAGCACGCGATGCGAGTTCGACACCCAGCCAGGGAGAATACCACATGGTGTGGCAGACCTCTCCTGCCTCGCCCTATGCTCCCCTCAGCAGTGTATTTCTGATCTGCCTGTTCTGCTCCCCACTCTGTCTCTGGTGAACCCTCTCGCCGCCCCACGCCTCTGGCCTGTACCCCAGCTTGTATGTATAAATAAATAAATCTTTAAAAAAAAAGTCCTAATCTGTAGTATCTTGGTGTGCTGAACATGAATATAACCCTGAAATTTTTTTATTAGCTCTCATTTTGAAGATATTTTATATAATTCATTTTATGTTTCACCATGTCAATTTATCCAGTAGGACTGCAACAACATCCTAAATCATCCTAGAATGATGTAATATTGCATTGCATTGCATAATATCATCATACACACATCATCCAGAGGTGATTGCATCATTTTCTGATGCAATGCAATACTACTACCAGCAGGCTGCTGAAGGAAGCTGATGTCAGCAGTGCACTATATAAAGCCCTGTCAGAAAGGTGAACATTGAAACTATTTCAGACTTTGTGCGAGACAGTTTAAGCTACTGTTCCATAGAACTGTTATCATTTTATCAATTTAGGCACAATACAGAACAGCAATGCCTCAAAAGTGCGCCAATAGCATGGACAATTTCTGCTCTATTTGTGGGGAAGTGACATTTGTCAACCAGAAGAAAAGTATCACTTCTCAAGTGAAGAAGGCTTATCATCTTGACTTTGGATGCAAGGTTGGTGAACCGAGACAAGGCTTGGGCCCCATATATATGCTGTGGTACATGGACAACACAGCTTTCACAGTGGTTCAATGGCAAAAGACCATCAATGCCATTTGCAGTCCCCATGGTGTGGAGAGAGCCAAGCAACCACATCAAAGACTGTTAGTTCTGCTTGGTTCCTCCTCTTTCTGGCAGAATAACAAAGCAAAAGAAGTGGAGAATAGTCTACCCAAACTATCTGTCTGCATTGAGATGACTGGTTCAACAACTTGCTGCAGGGTGATGCGAAACAAGCATGGAATGCTTTTCGCTTAGTATCTACAAACTTCCTTGGGAATGTTAGGGCAGAAAACTACAAGGAACTAGTAGAAGACATGCTGATGCAGTATCAGAAACTTGGCTGCAATATGTCTCTAAAGTTCCTTCATTCCCATCTTGATTTCTTCCCTGAAATCTGGTATGGTTAGTGATGAACATGGCGAATGTTTTCATCAAGATATCGCATCAATGGAACAAAGATACCAGGGAAAATCATACACTAAAATGCTGGCTGACTATTGCTGGACATCCCCGTAGATGCTCCGGAACATCTGTGCAAGAGACAAGTGAAGAAATCTAAGAAGTAGTCTATGACTTGATTTTTTACAGGTATTAGCCATAAACCTATTACTATTGGTATTTATTTTGTGATGTAAACATCAATTTATTGCAGATTACAAAAAAAAAGAGCCAAAATTAGAATTTAACTGTCATATTCTTGTTGAGCACATACAAATTGATAGGAAATGACTAATTTTATTTCAGTAACATGACTTTTGTAAAAATTTGTTGACCAGTGTAATAAGTTATTGTCTTCTTCAATTTGTGATGATGTCTCTTTGGAACACCACAAGTCATGCTTACTAAGAATATCTGGACAAGGATCAAGATGATATCATATGATATTACTAAGTAAGAGAATATTAATCCATTATTCTAAAATATAGTACATTTTATTGATGGTAAAGAAAATTATACTCAACATGTAAGATATAAATTTAAAAAAATTGAAAATATTTCATCAAACAGGGAAGAATAAAACACATTTAAAAAAATAATGCAGACATTTTTCCTAGAGATATACATAATTTTATTTCAATTTATGTTTACAATTTTTGTTAATATGATTGATCAAAATCAGGGATGCTATTCTCCATCATTTATTATAAATGATTTAAATTCTAAAATTTACATAGGGAACCAGATTATCAAACATAATGCATTTATTTCATTCCCTAATGTCGGGGAACATTTCATTCATTTTTTGGTGTAGCACTCATCTTCATAGCTTGCATCAAAGATTGATTAAAGTTCTTTAGACATATTCATGAATGGATCCTTTGATCTTAGAAGAAAATTTAGGCCTATGAAAGTTTTAGTTTATTACATGAGCATCATATATTAAGAAATGTTAAATTTATACTAAATATTTTTAATTTTCTAGTGATATTTCAAAGTCTATATGATCATAAAATACAAGCTGTTTTACTAATTTTCAGCATTAAGTTAAATATTCTGGATTTCTGATATTAAAAATATCAGCAGAGTTAACAAAAATTCATATAGAAATAAATAAAACAGATATATTTATAGGAGTAAGTATTTCTGAAAATGAATCAATAATGAGAATCCTCAGAGGGTGATGAAAGTGGGTTCTACACAGCTATTTGGTTCTAGATTTCCGAATGAGAGAAAAGACCACATTTTAGGACAAGAAAGAAAGGAAAACTATGGCCACTACATCATCCTTTACAGGTTCATCAAACTGTTACTTCTCAGAATGGACTCATTTGACAAGACCCCACCATGTGGAATTTTAATAAGAACAAGAACATAAGGATGAGAAAAAATAATAACCACATTTATTTTAAAATTATCTCAGTTTTTAAAATGACAATTATTGGCCTCCCCGGTGGCGCAGCGGTTGAGCGCTGCGCTGTGGAGCTGTCGGCAGCGGTGACGCAAGTTCGACGCCCGGCCGGGGAGAATCCCACATGGTGCGGCAGACCTCTCCTGTCTCGCCCGCTGCTCCCCTCAGCAGTGTATTTCTGATCTGCCTGTTCTGCTCCCCACTCTGTCTCTGGTGAACCCTCTCGCCGCCCCACGCCTCTGGCTTGTACCCCAGCTTGTATGTATAAATAAAAAATAAATCTTTAAAAAAAATAAAATAAAATAAAATGACAATTATTTATGTATTTATCAGCTTTTTTTAAACGATTTTTTTAGTTATGCATATAAGAAATGGGATGTAGGCCAGAGGTGTGGGGTGGAGAGAGGATTCATCAGAGACATATTGAGGAGCAGAACAGGAAGATCTACTGAAGCACACTGCTGAGGGGTGCAGCAGGTTAGGCAGGAGTGGTCTGCTGCACCATGTGGGTCAGCTCCCTGTCAGGGGATAGAACATGTACTACAGTGACTACGGATAGCTTCATAGTACTGAGACTTAACCTGTTGTGCCACCAGAGAGGCCCTCTTTTTTTTTTTTTAATGGAATCAACATTGCTTTACAACCTTGTGTATAATTAAGGGTATGTGTTCACACATCTTCAGATATATACCAAAGTACACAATACAAAGCACACTTAGATCACCATAACAGTTCATTGGGAACCCCTCATCACTTTATTCTCCAATCTCCCCTTCCTCCTTTAGTAGCCTCAATATTATAGTCAGATTTCTGGGTATTGTTTTTGGTTTGGTTTTGTCCAAACTTTCGTTTCCCTATCTTATTAAACCAAGCACCTTTCCTTTAGGAATCAGGTTGTTTACCTATGTTGGCTTTTGTCATTATTTCTTTTTTTTAATAAAGATTTATATATTTATGCATACAAGTTGGGGTGTAGGCCAGAGGTGTGGGGTGGTGAGAGGATTCACCAGAGTCAGGGTGGGGAGCAGAACAGGCAGATTGACTCAAATACACTGCTGAAGAAAGCAGCGGGCGAAACAGGAGAGGTCTTCTGTGCTATGTGGAAATCTCCCTGGTCAGGTATTGAACTCGTGCTGCAGTAATTCATGTATAGCTTCAAAAAGCTGTGCTTAACATGTGGCTCTACCAGGGAGGCCCCTGTCAATATTCTGTAACAAACACAGAAGTGTATATATTCCTTCAAATTTGTGTTTTTCTTTTCTTTGTTTTTAAAGATTTATTTATTTATGCATACAAGCTGAGGTATAGGCCAGAGGCGTGGGGTGGCGAGAGGGTTCACCAGAAACAGAGTGGGGAGCAGAACAGGCAGATTGAAGGAAAAACACTTCTGAGGGGAGTAGCGGGCAAGGCAGGAGACGTCTGCTGCACCATTTGGGAATCTTCCCATCCGGGCATCGAACTCACGTCGCCGCTGCCAACAGCTCCACAGTGCAGCGCTTAACTGCTGTGCCACCAGGGAGGCCCTGTGTTTTTATTTTCTTCAAGTAAATAACTATGAATGGAATTGCAGTATTGTGGCCTCACTTTCAAATGCAGCACCACTTACGATAAAGTTTTGCAATAATGCAATGTTTTATATTATTTCATATATAATGTATGTGCACATGGATATCAGTATATATAAACTTATATATGCATGTATGTTTATATTTGAATATATATACATGTGTATTATTATCTACCACAATGTTTTACACAGACATATTTGTAAATATTCCCCAAAACAAATTTTCTAGGTTTGAAATTACTCTTTGGAATGAATAAACATATACTTTGTTTAAATAGCATTGCAATATTTTAATTCCACTGCCAGTTACTTGATAAAATTTAAAGGAACATGAGATCAATAGAGATATTCTGGGAAATCTATTATAAATAAATTAAAAAGCACCAAATGCTAAGGTCATTTTGTGGTCATTGTGTTTTTGAAATGATTACAATTTACCAAGTGTTATTTTAATTAGCCCTAAATTATAATGAAAATCACATAAATATTCATGACATTCATAGTAATATCAAGTGAGTTTCTCCAGATGAATGTTATAAGAATAATTATTGGGCCTCCCCGGTGGCGCAGCGGTTAAGCGCTGCGCTGTGGAGCTGTTGGCAG
>PVIJ01006654.1:76127-90069 GCA_004024925.1 Scalopus aquaticus
TGGCCGGGGAGAATCCCACATGGCGCGGCAGACCTCTCCTGCCTTGCCCGCTGCTCCCCTCAGCAGTGTATTTCTGATCTGCCTGTTCTATTACCCGCTCTGTCTCTGGTGAACTGTCTCACCGCCCCACGCCTCTGGCCTGTACCCCAACTTGTATGTATAAATAAAAAATAAATCTTTAAAAAAAAAAAAAAAAAAAGAATAATTATTAATGTAACTTATAGTAATATTGTTAATTTTATAAAGTATTGGTATATTTATAATTTTTATTTTTACTTCACACTGGGTGAGTCTGAAATTAAATGTTGAAAATGGTCTTAAAAACCAAATAAGTGTTCTGGTCAATAGCTCAAATTTATTGAAATTTAGTAAAATCCCTAAAAACTAATTAAACATTTGATAAAGGATTACTGTAAAGGAGCTTCACTTTTTCTATGTAGCTTTTTTGGAACAGTTGTATTCAAAGCTGGAAAACATAAACACTTTTAAGAGACTTATGAATGGTTAATGATGATTAGATTATTCAATTGGGATCCAGGCAAACATAGCAGGAAAAAAGTAAACATAAAAACAGCACACTTCCTGTTCTTTATGTACAGAGGCATTTCCTTATGATGACTTCTTTCCTTCATTCTTTACTTTTACTTACTATTCTTGTATTTTCTATTATTTATGTTTGCATATGTACTTGTGCAAATTATTGCAAAGTAATGGACATACATATAAGTCCAAAAAGGAGTATATGATAAGCCTTATAACTTTCTTGATCTTTTGATACATTACATATATCACATTAATAAAATTTAAAATCCAATATTAATTTAAAAATTAAATAGCTGGGGTTATTCCTACAGAAATTATTTTTTTTCCTCAGTATAAGATACAGTTAGTAAATATAAGTAAACTTTGTAAAGTGTAAAAATCAATAGGTTATTTTTATTTTGTAAAAGCTAGGAGAAAATTGACACGTGTCACATAAAAAATGCAAAACTAGCACAACTATCAGGTACCAAGTGTAAAGATATTTTGAATGAAATATTATATCTATTATAGATAGACTGATAGATGATAGATAATGATATGAATATGATAGATAAATAATATTGCTCTTTAAACTTTATATAAACATATCATTAAATCACCAGATTATTACGTTATTTTCACTTACAGCCTGTACCTCAATTAAGTTACTCTGTAACCATCTGGTTAGAGAAGACAAAAGAAAATTATAAATATATATATATATATAATATATAATTGTATATATATAATTATATATATATTCAAACAAATGTGTCTTGTCTATTTTAACACTTACTGTAAGCATATAATTGAAAACTTTCTGCTTAGCTCTCAAAATAGGATATAAAGTAAATGAGCATTTGAGTGGATTGTAATCTTTCATTGGAAAAAACATGACTAAGACATTATATATATATATATATATACATAAAATATGTATATATTAAATACACACACACACACACACACACACACACACACACACATATATATATAATTTGTGGAGGTATGGCCCTATAACTCGCAGATACAAAGATGTAAACCTATTTTATCTCAACAATCATAATTTAGATAGGAAAAAAAGAGTTATGATAAATTGAGCAAGTGTTTTTTAAATCTTCAGAAAATTCATACCAACAGGAATTAACAAGTGTTAAAGAATGACCGATAGATTATTTTTCAAGATATATTTATTTATGCATACAAGCTGGGGTACAGGCCAGAGGCGTGGGGTGGCGAGAGGGTTCACCAGACACAGAGTGGGGAGCAAAATAGGCAGATCGACGGAAATACACTGCTGAGGGGAGCAGCAGGCGAGGCAGGAGAGGTCTGCTGCACCATGTGGGAATCTTCCCCGTTGGGCATTGAACTCGTGGCCAGGTGTTGAACTCAAGTCACCGCTGCCAACAGCTCCACAGCACAGCACTTAACCGCTGTGCCACCAGGGAGGCCCAGAATGACTGATACTTTTTGCCTCTTAAGTCACATCAACCCTATATTCAAAATATATATTGTTTATTCCCTTCTTTTCACATTCACCATGGGTTCCTCCAGAATATGTCACTATCTCTCACATCTTAGTACATCTCTATCCTTTTATCTATTCTAACTTTATTTCCTTCTATTTTATATATACTCTTATTTACACAAAAAAGTTTGTGTGAATTTGAAAATATATATTCACACATGACAATTAGAAAAGAACAAATGTCCTTAAAATGGGTTCTATGGTCTTTCCCTGGAATATAAAGGAATACAACATAGCGCTTAGAAATGCATGACTATAGCATCATGTATGAATTTCAAAGGCATTATTCTGAGTGACAGAATTTAATTCGGGTTCAAAGGCTATATATTGCATGATTCCATATATAGGTACCTATATATGGTGGTTACATAAATATGTATGGTTGTTACATAAATATACACATGAAATAAAGCTGTACAACTTATTTTAAATACATAAAATAATTAATAATAATCTATACTTTTTCAAGTGGCTAATTATACCTTTTTTTGTATTCTTGGGTAATTATTCATTTAACATTTTTGGCCAGTGTTTCTTCATATGTGAAATAGCAAAAATGTTGCTATTTAAAGAGATTGACATCTCACATATAATGTTGTTCTCCCTAGCTTATCCTTCTGTGTTGTTTTTTTAATTGAATTTTTTTCAGTAAGTATATAAAGAGATGTGTTTTATTAATACTTTTCAGAGAAGATTCATCTACTCACTTTTTTTTAATGCAATCCATGGAGCTAACATGTTTTTGTTAGGGAACAATTTATATTGGAATCCCTATGGTTTTATATAGCAGACTGTGTGCCTTTCGAATAGTACATACAAATTAGAAGTTAATAAAATTGTTAAATATCTTTTAAAATATAACAGTAGAGTGAAATATTTGAATTGTATTTAGTAATATGTAGGTGATATGCTTAAAGGAGGAATTACAAAAGTAGTTATGGATCCCTTCTATATTTATTAGCTGATACTGAATCAATTTTCCAATTTCATCAATTATAGTGAAATTTCCAGACTTTTAAAAATGATTATTGACAATGAAGGCACACAATCACTTTCCAAAAAGTAATCCACAGTTGTCATACATGTGAATTTAGAAATCAGAAGTGTTTATTCAGCCTTCTTGCTATCAAAAGGAACCATGTGCTTCTAACTGATTTAATACTACCAGTATAGAATATCTCTGCACTGAAGGGTGATTATTATATATCATTCATGAGTATGAAAATCTCATAACTCACAGAAATCACAAAGTGCCTATGGAGTTTGAGTTATGAGATCAGCTATGGGAATAAAGAAGATAATCACATTTAACCCGTGAAATATTCAGTTTGTTTTATGAGAAAACTTTTTTTTATTTATTACTAGCTCAAGAATGGCAAGGAACTAATAAAGCACCAATGGGACTTTTCTGTCCATCATTCTAGGCCCTTTCAGACTATATCCTTCATTATTTTAGTGGTGGTCACATAGTCAAACTAGAGCAGAGAACAATAAAGATACATTTCATTTTATTTTTGCTTGCTTTTTAATATTTAATATAATTATTAAAATATAAATTTTTGAAAGAAAATAACTGTTCTCTGTTGTTTATTATTAATTTATTTTAAGTAAGTAAAAAATAAACAGACTTGTTTGGTCCTAAAGAGTGTGACTAAGGATGTAGTATTTGAGCTTTCTGGAGAGTTTATATACACACACACACACACGCACACACACACACGTCTACATATATGTATACGCATACATGTATATATAAATATATGTATATATGCATATGTATATTATTACTATATGTATCTTTCTATATATGAATATGTGTGCATGTGTATGGAGTTAGAAAAACAAATAAAAATAAAATCCTAAGAATCCTTAACTACATTGCTGATATATATATAAAATTACAAAAGACACCAATAAACTATTCTTAACACAAAAGAAAGAAAAATGGAGACATTTAACTAACAGACTTCAAAAGATAATGCAAAGTTCTAATATTCAAAACAGTATTGTGCTGGACATGAATGGAAACACCGTTCAATGGAATAGAACTGAAAGGCTAGAACTAAGTCAGTACTTACATAAAGTTAATCTACAATACAGAATTCAACCATATGCACTGGAGAAAGGAGTCTTGGTGTTAAGTATATAATCATATAACAAAAAATGAAACTACACCACTATATAACACCATACACAAAAAATAACTCGAAATGGATAAAAGGTTTGGATATGATACCTGAAACCATAAAATACATAGAAGAAAACATAGGCACAATATTGACTATAGTGATGTATTTGTAGACTTGAATACAAGCAAGAGAAGAAAAGCGAAAACAAAATAAATGAACAAAATTACATCAAATCTGCAAGTTTCTGCACAGCAAAAGAAACTATCACTAAAACAAAATGACACCCTACCAAATGGAAGAAAAATATTTGCACAGCAAACATCTAACAAGGGGCCTCATCAAAAATCTGTCATACAGACATACAGATGGCTAAGATACACATGAAAAAATTCTCATCACTTACTAGAGAAAGGTAAATGCAAACCATAATGACCTTCTACCACACATTTTTTTTTTTTAATATGGGTGGCCCATATTAAGAAAGAAAGAAAGAAAGAGAGAGAGAAAGAGAGACAGAGAGAAAGAGAGAGAGAGAGAGAGAGAGAGAGAGAGAAAGAGAGAGAGAAAGAAAGAGAAAGAGAGGGAGGGAGGGAAAGGAGGGAGGAAGGAAGAGGGAGGGAGAGAGCGGTGAGGAGGGAGGGAAAAACAAAGAAAGGAAGGAAAGAAGGAAGGAAGGAAGGAAGGAAGGAAGGAAGGAAGGAAGGAGGAAGGAAGGAACAGGAAGGGAGGAAAGAGGAGGGAGGGAGGAAAGGGGAGGGAGGGATGGAGAGGGAGGGAAAAACAAAGGAAGTAAGGAAGGGAGGGAGGGAGCGAGCAAGGGAGGGAGGGAGGAAGAAGGAAATTTGGTATAGTTGGTCAGGTTGTAAAATAATCCTGCCCTTAAAAAAACAGAAGAAAGCTTCCTTAAACAATTAAAATGGTATATATATGTGTGTGTGTGTGTGTATATGTGTGTATGTATATATATGTGTGTATGTATATATATGTATATATGTATCTATTTAAAATATTGCTAACTTTTTTAAAGATTTATTTATTTATGCATACAAGCTGGGGTACAGGCCAGAGGCGTGGGGTAGTGAGAATGTTCACCAGAGACAGAACAGGGAGCAGAACAGGCAGATTGATGAAAATACACTGCTGAGGGGAACAGCAGGCGAGGCAGGAGAGGCCTGCCACCCCATGTGGGAATCTCCCTGGCCGGGCATCGAACTTGCATCACTTCTGCCGACAGCTCCACAGTGCAACGCTTAATTGCTGAGCCACAGGGAGGCCCTGAAACAGTATATTTTATAGGATCCAACTATTCCATTACTAGTTCTCTACTTGATGAAAGGAGAAAAAACTAGTTTATTTGCAATAGCCAATTTAAGAAAATAAAGTGCTCAATGACACATGAGCAGATTAAGAAAGTATGGCATATATGTGCAATGGAACTGGACCGAACCTGGGCATCAAGGGGCCCTACATCTTGGACCTTTGGATACTCCAAGCAGTCTGATCAAAAGGAGCCCCAGACATCACAGTAAGAGTAGTGGAATTTCTACCTGTGACAGAGATCTGGTCAATATGAGCCATAGGAGTCCTCACCTCACCCAGCTGCCACAGGGGCTTAGGCATAATGCAGATCCAACCACACCAAGGTAAAAAACACAGATGTACCACCCACTGACAGCAATGGTCTGGTCAATGGGTGCCACAGGAGCCCCTGGCCAGTACTCCACTCAGTTGCCACATCAGCCCAGGCTGAAGGCATATCCAAAAGAACCCTGTAAGAGCATCCAGGAAACCTGCTCACTGGCAACAGTAGTACAGGACCTGAGGGGAGAACTGCAGGAACACCTGCCCTCACTTGTACCTACAACCCAGAACGGCCCAGAATCCAGGCATATCCATAAACTTCCTGGTAAGAACACTCAGAGTCATGCCTACTGGCATGGGTGATCAGGTGTCTACACATAGAACAAAAGTGAAAATAAATGATGGGGAGAAAGAAAAACACAGATAGTCCTGAGAACAATTCACCCAGAAAGAAAATAAGCTGCCATAACCAATTAATTAATACTGAATAATTTCTCTTTTTGACAATTAAAGAATTCAGAATCACTATAATTAAAAACTAAAAGATACAGAAAAGATAAAAAATGATATAAGAATATGATCAACAAAAAGAAGAATGACATTGAATATTTAAATAAGAAAATGGAACTATAGTATATTAAAACATGAATGTGGTAATTAAAAATTATGAAAAGTAAAGAATATAGAATAGATAAAATGGAAGAATGAATAAATACTCTTGAATATATAAATATACAAACAGCAAAAAAAAAAACATAATGAAAGAACAAGACAAAGGAAAAAGAATGAAGAAACACTTCAAAAATTATCTGACACCACACAGAAATGAAATATAAGAGCCATAGGAATCACGCAGGAGAAGAGGAAGACAGGGAGACCGAGAAACTATTCAAGGAAAAAACTGAAAAGAACTTCCCAAACTTGGAGAAGGAAATGAAGATAGACATACGGGAAGATAGAAGAACATCAAACTACCATAATAAAAGGAAAACTACAGCCAGAGACATAACAATAAAGCTTCTAAGTGTCCAAGAAAAGGAAAAAAAAATGAAGCTGTTGAGGAGAAACAAATAGATAATGTATAAAGGAAAACCTACTAGGCTAACTTCAGACTTAACTGAAGAAACACTACGGACAAGAAGAGAATGGAACAACATATTCAAAAAATTCTAGCCAATAATACTTTATCCTGCAAAGTCCTCCTTCCTCTATGAGGGAAAAATAAGGGTCTTCTCAGACAGACAAAATCTTCAGAATGTGTTACTGTGAGAGGGTGGTCCTCAGGAAAGGGGAGTGTCACAGGACCCCACCACCACCTCAAACCAGAGAGATCCAAGACACCTAGGACTACGAATCCCAGAATGCCATCATTGTCAAAGGAAGGATGCTGAGGACTGAGAGTGGAGTTAAGAAATGGTTTTGGGATTTAAAAATCAGACCTGTGAGCTTGGGGGTGGGGAGTGGGTGGCAATTGCTCGTGGTTGTGGATTGCCAGTTTTTTTTCGAGTGTGCCATTAAGATTTCAGCTCAGCAGAACAGGTAGGACACGTTCACCAATTTATTCTTTATTTTTTCCCTTCCCTTTTTGTAAATAAACCCTTTTATTTATTTTATTGTGTGTGTCTGCAGTTGAGTCTTCTAAGGCCCTTTAAGCACACGGGTAAGTTGAGTCTTATAAGGCCCTTTAAGCACATGGGTGAGAACCCACAGACAGGCACCCCATTTACATTGGGGCTGCCCTGAAGCATTACTACTAAACTCCCACTCCAACAAATATTACAAGAAGCATTAAAGTCCAAATCAACAGAAGAATGAACAGGAAGAATTGAAAAATTTACTGAATAGAACCACAAATGATCACCTAGCTAGGACAATTATGCCAGAGAAAGATATGGATAAAAGAGAAAGCAGAAATAAACTATTATAATTTGCAGATGATATGATTATGTGTGTGTGTCTATCTCTCTCTCGCGCTCTCTCTCTCTCTCTATCTATATCTATCTATATAGATAGATAGATAGATATAGATATGGATATATATATATATAGAGAGAGGAAATATATATATACATATATAAAATATAAATTATATATATATATATATTTAAGAATTATATATAAAGACTCCTTAAAAATCCACAGAAAAATGATTAAAACAATAAACCAGTTATGTAGCATGTTACAAAATCAATATGCCAAAAACCAGTAGCCTTCCTATATGCAAACAATCAGTCTGAAGAGGAAGACATTAAGAACACCATCACACTTACAGATATGCCATAGAAAAGTAAGTATCTGGGAAAAAATCTAACAAAATAGGTGAAAGACTTATACAAAGAAAATTATAAAACTTTGTTAAAATAAATAGAAGACACAAAGAAATGGAAAGGTATTCCATGTTCAAGAATCAGAAGAATTAATGTTATCTGAATGGCTAGCCTACCAAAAGCAATTTACAGTCATTGCAATACCAATAAAAATCTCAATGGCATTCTTCAAAGAAATGGAACAATTATTATTGAAATTTATATGGAATCAGAAAAAAAATAGCTAAAACTCTGCTAACTAAAATTGGAAAGAATGAAGGTATTGTACTCCCAGATTTCAAACAATAGTACTATGCCATAATAATAAAAACAGCATGGTATTGGAACAAAAACAGACATACAGACTAATGGAATAGAATTAAAGCCCAGAAATAAAATCACACATATATGTTCAACTAATCTATTATAAAGGAGCAAATAAAACACACTGAAACTGTTGGTGGGGGGGAAGGACGTCTGCAACAAACTCTACAGAAGGGTTTATGGACCCCACCTCAGACCAAAGAGATCCAAGACACTAAGGGCTACTAATCCCTTAATTCCATCATCATCCCAAAGAGAGGATTACTGGGAACTGAGGGGTGGAGTTAAGAAGACAGGTTGGCTATATAACCAGAGTTTTGGACCATGGGGGTCTCTTGGCTTCTCGCCAGGCTACAGCGTGCCATTGGGGGTTTCCAGCTATTCGGATCTGGTAGGACGTATTTGGAGATTTATCTCTCTCTCTCTCTTTCCCTCTTTTGTCCCCGAGTTATTCATTTTTTTTATTTCCCTTCTTTTTTGTAAATAAACCTTTTATTGACTTTTTTTGTGAGTGCCTGCAATTGTTCTTATTATAAGTCCTTTTTTTAAGCGCACGAGTGAGAACCCACATTCAGGCACCCCATTGTATATCAGGGTTGCTCTGTAACAGAACAAGGAAAGCCTCTTTAATAAACGGTGTTGGGGAAACTAGACTGAAACATGCAAATGAATGAAAGTAGACTATCTCACACCAAAAATCAGCTCAATGTGGATAAAAGTCTTGAATGTAAGTCCTGACACCATAAACTATATAGAAGAAAACATTGACAAACCACTCTATAACATAAAACTCAGGAACATCTCTTGTGGGTCTGCTAATCCAAAGTGGCCTGACTGGCCACCATTTAGTTATCTGCAACTCTGCATTCCTACCCAAGGTCAGAACTGCCCTGTCAATCAGCTATAGGAGCCCAACGCTGCAAGGTGCCTTTCATCTTCTAAAGGAGATCACTTTGGGAAAGGCGTGCATCAAGAGGTATGACCGGGAATGCCCGGGGGCTGATGATGGATGCATAATCTTACTCCTGCCTCATGCATCAAGAGGTATGACTGGCAACACCCAGGGGCCTGAGGACTGATGTATGACAAAGGATCCCAGAAGCTGATAAATGGAATGCCTTATTGATAAGATTGAAACCTTAGCTGGGGAATCTAAGGTTTGACCTCAATTATAATACTGAGTCATCAAGCACAGAAGAAATGCCTGGAGAGCAGACCCACATGCCCTAATGATACAGATAATAGGATACACCCTTCTCTCTTCCCCTTTTCTCTTTATCTTCTTTTCCCCTGCAACTGATGATGTGATTATATTATCAATAAAAGGACCAGGATCTCCCTCATTGAGCAGCATCCTGCATTATGTAGCCTGCTCCACAACGTCTGTATCAGTGTGGTGCTGCACCCAATGCAACAATCTCTGAGGATTCTCCTGAAGCAAGGGAAACAAAGGAGATTAACAGTTGGGACTACATCAAACTAAAAAACAAAGCAAAACAACAACAACAAAACCTTCTGTATAGCAAAAGAGACAGTAGTCAAAATACAGAGACATGCTAACTGAATGGGAGAAAATATTTGTAAACCATACAACTGATAAGGGAATTATATCAAAGATCTACATAGAGCTTACACAACTCAATGAAAGCAAAATAAACAACTGAGTCAAAAAATGCCCAGAACTAACAAGACACCCCCCAAAAAAGAAATGCAAAGTGCCAAAGGGCATTAAAAAAAACAAAACAAACAAACAAAAAACCCGCTCAACATCACTAATCAGGGAAAAGGCAAGTCAAAACCACAATGAGATACCATCTCACACTAATGAGATGTTTATTGCAGCACTGTTTACAATAGCCAAGATATTGAAACAACACTTGTGCCCCAAAACAGATGAATGGATCATAAAGTGGTGACATATTTACACAATGGAACATTGATCAGCAATCAAAAACATAAACTCACGCCATTTGTTGCTATCTGGACTCTGGTCCACCTCCTGTGCTGCCATGGCCTCCAGCATTGTCCAGCTCAATGTCTGCCACCCCTCAGTTCCTCCTGAAGTCTTTGGAGGGCTCTATATGCTTCTGTGTTGAATTCATCCTACCAACCAAACCATTTGTTGTGCAACCACCCTAAACCCAGCAGGTTCAGCATCAGTTCAAGCAGACTTGCTCTGTTAGTCATCTCCATATCTGCCGAAATCTATCTCACTCTACCGCACTCCGCCGCACTCCACCACATACCGCCACGCCTACCACGCCACACCTACCACGCCACGCCTATCATGCCACGCCTACCATGCCACATCACCACTGCTGCTGCTTCTGCTTATAAGCCCAGTCTCTGGCCCAGGTGTGCCCACTCACACAGGCCCACACCCTACTCCAGGTGCCCACCATCAGGCATGCGTGAAGGCCTGCAGAGGGCCATCATTGAGGGGAGGGCGGAAAAACCTGACGATTCTCTCATCACCCTACGGTAACCAAACATAAGATCATATAAAAGACAAAGTAAATAAGCTGACCATAGATCTGAGGCATACAGCAAGGGAAGGAGAGGAACAGGGATAGAAATAGGAGAGAGAGGAACACAAGGGACTATGGTGATGAATCATGTGTGATAAGGTGGTGGAGAACCATGGGGACTACACCTGAGGGGAGGAACCAATTACTGTACAAAAATGAACAATGGAGTAAAAAAAATTAAAAAACGTAAATGATAACAAATCAGGTGGTGACTGCCTAGTACAGTGTTGTAAGACATTTTACATCAATGACAATTTTAAAACATAAAATTAAGAAAGCATTCTACATTGTGTAATGGAATTAACCCAGTATTAACCAAAGGATTTGTCTTGTTTAAATCTCAAAGGTCTTAAAATAGCAGCTGGAATCTTAGGTAGATTCCTGAATTGCAATGTGACTCCTTTTTATCTCATTTGAATAGTGATATACAAGCAATACCTGCTTCATGACAGTGTTTTATGTGTGAAATAAGTTAGTTCCTATAAAATTCTTAAAACAGATTTTTCCAGAAAATAAATGATAAAAAATGTATGAAAGCAAGCTATAATTTATGCATAATGCTTATATTTCCTCATAATAAATACAGCGGAATATTTTTCAGTAAACTAAATATCCACTGGAAATTAATGAATAAAATCAATCATATTAACATTCATAAAACTATTAAAATAAGATAAGAGCAGTGAAAGGAAAAGAACCCACAATAAAACACGTAAGAATTCACAAAAAAAAATCTATATATGAAGAAGCATGAAAGAGCAAAAATATTTTTTTCAGTGAAAAATCTTTAAATTATTTACAAATAATGATTGCTTACATTTCATACAGGCAAAATGAAAATCATTTTGAGTTGTCAATGTTTTGGTAAGATACTTTGTTTCAAATATTCAAATTTATTATGGCAATATCAAGAAATAGTCACAATTTGCCAGATAAGGTTATTTTGTCAAACACACTGAATACTGATGCTCAGAAGGGGATTGAGATCATGTAAGGGAGTTAATTGCATGGATAATGGACACTAGACTTTTGGTGGTCATCATAATCTAGCAAATATAGATTTGAAATAATTGTGCTCAATACCTGAAACCTATATAATGTCAAAAATAAATCTTGGTTCAATAAAAAAATATTTTTGTGCCAAAATAAATGCTTATTTTATTTACTGAAGTATAAAACCTGACATCATCTGGACTAATGTTACATTCTCCTACACACATCTACTTGTATTCACTCATATTTTTATCCCATATTTATAATCATACTTTGCCTTGGCCTGAAGTTATCTCTCATTTTGTTCCCTCCAAAACTTTCAAATTCCTCACGTTCTGCATTTTTATATTTCCCCTTAATACCTCAACAGTTAGTTGAGTTTTCTTAACTCTAACTTTCACAACATTTGCTAACTATATGTCTGACTCTGATATATAATGTCGTCAATTATTTATAGCTGCATGGTTCACAGAGCTCAGAATATTAAGTTGAGAAAAACTGTGACTAAAACCAGTCCAGATCTTTTTTTTTTTTAATTTTACAATTAAGTTCTCTGGACTTGCCACATTTAATATTTCAAAGCTTCTTGTTGATAAGATAAAACATAGCATCCCTCTGTGTTCTGCTCTCCTCCACCCACTCATCCAGTTCAGGTGCTGAGAATACACTAGATAGTAATTAATTCTGAAATCCAAATTGATGCAATGACTGGGCAAATTCTATATTAGAAACTAAATTATAACCTTTTTGATGGCAGAATTTGTTGTGTTCCATGATTCTTCCATACTCTTGAACATACTTATTTGATATAAGAAAATATGAAGCACAAATTTTCTTGACTTTGTGTAATCCTCCTCTTACAAATTTAAAATACAAATGTACTTTAAACTATTTTGTATAGGGCCTCCCTGGTGGCTCAACGGTTCAGTGCAGCGGTTAAGTGCAGCCCTGTGAGCTGTCCACAGCTGCAACACAAGTTTGATGCCTGGCCAGGGAGATTCTCACAGGATGCAGCAGACCTCTCCTGCCTCGCCTGCTGCTGCCCTCAGCAGTGTTTTTCGGTAGATCTGCCTGTTCTGCTCCCCACTCTGTCTCTGGCGAACCCTCTCACTGCCCTAAGCCTCTGGCCTGCACCCCAGCTTGTATACATAAATAAAAATAAATCTTAAAAAAATATTATATATAATAATAAATGTGGATATCATCTCAATGTTATTTATTGATGTGGGAGACTATATGGTTTTGAAGTGGTTAAGTGATGAAATCATGTTTTAACATAGATCAGATATCAAAGACTCTAAACAAAACTTCATCTTGTGTATTTAGTAACTGAAACAAAATAAACCAGGTGTCTTTTAGCTTGACTCATTATATAGTTTTATTTAAACTCTTTGAGATAATGTAAAAATGTCATTAGAGAAATTCTTTGATGCAAAGTATTCTACGTGAGAATCCTAATAAATAAAGCATCTGTAACAAATATTCTTAGTATTAGTTGAACCTTAACTGGCATTTTTGTATAAATTTATATAATGTATTTGTTTTAGTCACTACATCTGCTCACTGGTCTACTTCTACAGTTTCTATGATTATCCATCTACTGTCCTCTGAATTATTCACACAAATTGACTATAATGGATAGAGTACAAGATTAAATTACATTGTTGTTGCTACCACTATGCACTTTTGTTCTCTTGTTACAGGGCAGGGAGAGGGACACCCCCAAAACCCCAGACCTGCCCTGTACTGAATGGGTTCAGCTATCCGCTGCATCAATACAAAACATACAGGACCTTTTGTGGAAACCAGACTTTAATACAGTTGGAAAAGACAGAGAAGAAAAAGAATATATTTTCTAAGTCAAGCACCCCATGTTATCCAACTCCTCGTGGGTACAAGTCCACCCAAACGGGATTGGCCCAAAGCAAGTCTCGAAAGCCTGCCACAAGTCTAGAACAGCTTATGGCAGGGACCCACACATAAGGGTCAGAAACAGCCAGACAATTCTGGGAGGAACCAAAATGCCTTTCG